>CAOJBK010939623.1:0-20556 GCA_948294925.1 Codiaeum variegatum | reverse complement strand
TCTTTCAAACCCGAACTTCAACATAATTCTTTTTAACCTTGGATTTCAATTAAATTCTTGAAAATAACTGAAAACACTTAGAACAAACAAATCAAATTCAATTTAAAGCACAAAATTGTCAAGAAAATGAGATATATTAATACATAAATTATCAATTATCAGACTCCGTATTTTCCCTTCATTACTTAGAGATTAGGACACTCTTATAAGATGTTAACCACTAATTTCACAAGGTTTAATGAATTCACTTCATTCATTTATCCTAATATCACGAGAGTAGAATTAGGAGTAAATTGTATATTAGTAATTCACCTTGAGAGAGGGCTTTACTAAATTTAGGAAAGGCAAACCTTTTTTTCTACCATATTGTATTCTTATTTTTTCTTATCTACCACTTACTATTTTGGCTTTCAAAGTGATTATCCATATAATCTATCACTTTCATTTCTACCAAATATCCAATTTTTTTAGTTAGTGTAATAGTGGATAAAAAACAGTATGGAGCTATCGGGAAGCTGCCCATGCTTATGTGGAACACTAATGTGGCTCTCACTTTTTGACGTGGCTGGCAGAGACTCGATGATGTGGCTGCCCGCGAAAATTTTCCCCCATTTCAGAGCACCAAAATGACACCATTTAAATTAATAAGCCCTAATCACCAACTAATCACCTTAATTAATAACCAACTCTAACCTAATTAAACTAAAAAAATTAATTAATTATAAATAAATAAATTAAGCTAAACGTTCCTTGAATCCCTAACAACAATTACTTTTCCTTTTCAAAAGTTGAAACATTCTCTCCAATTCTTCTACTCAATCATGTTTTATTCTTCTGATTCTCAAATATTTCTTGGATTAAGTCATACATTGAATTAAAAAAGGGAAGAAAAAGGGGGGATTTGTTGATTTTTAGTGGGGCAGCTCTGTATTGGCATTGTTAGGCATCTTTATTGGTGGTGGTCCTAAGAAACAATGGTAGGGAAGAACAAAAGCAAATGACAAAGACAAAAAAGGTAAGGGTTTCGCTTATTTATTAATTATTATTGATTAGAATTTGCTTACCATGTGCATGTTGTTTTTTCTAATTAAAAAATGGAACAAAACCCTAATTTTTATGTTTTGAAACACTTGTTAAGGAGAACTTAGGTTAATATGAATATTTATATTTGTCCCTAGCAATAATGTCATGGCTTAAATTAATTTTTTTTTATCATGGTCCAATTCTGCAGTGTTCATGTTGAAATATGGCATGAGGGTAAGTTTTTATGAAATGACATAGTGAGATATAAAAGGGGTGATTGCTTTACAGTGAGAATGGGTGATGAAATGTTAATGGACTGGATTGAGCAACAGGTTAAGGATTTAGGATATTCTAATTTCCTGAACTTTTGTTATTGGCCACCAAGAAGGGTTATTCCTTTTGGTGTGAAGTTGGGACTGGTTTTTGTTGAAACTAAGGATGAGTTCAAGAATATGTGGAATGAAGCAATTGAAGCTGGTTTTGTAAAAATTCATGTGGAGGTTATGAATATAACAACAACTGCACCTGAGATGGAATCTTAGAAGCAGATAGTTTTGTAAGAACCACATGTTGCTCATGATGATATAGATTAAGAAGCATATTTAGGTGATAATGAGGAAATTCATGGTGATGAACTTGAGAGTGATGAAGGTGATGAACCTGTGGAAGTGGAAGGTAATGAACCTGAGGGTGATGGAGGTGATGAAGCTGATGAACATGTGGAAATGAAGTTTGATGGACCTATGGAAGTGGAAGGTGATGAACCTGTGGAAGTGGAAGGTTTGGAAGTTTGATGAATTGCAAGATAATGAAGCTGAGGATATGTAAGATAATGGAGCAGAGATAGATACTAAACTAGTAGTAATAAATGACGCATTACCTGGTGAGATTACTAATGGACTAACAACAAGTGATAGTGAAGACCCTGAATATCAACTAGAATTAGAAGAGGATGACCTATCAACTAACCTACCAGATTTAGATGATGATGAGGAACACATTAATGCTAAGAAGAATCTAAAAATGTTAAAGAAGATAGTGGTAGAAAATGGATATGGTTTAGGGTTAGATAGGAAGAATGTGAGAAGGGATAAAGTACATATGGAAGATTCAGAGAAGGATGACAATGAGGGTGATAAAGGAGGATATAATTCAGAGTATCCAAATAGTGATGCTGATATAGATACACCTATATCAAGTGATGAGAATGACCTTGAGATAAGGAAAAGATCAAAGCAAAAAAGCAAAATTTATAACCGTAACTACAATCATGCACAATTGGAATGGAAAACAGGTATCATATTCAATAATGTTGAGCAGTTTAGAGAAGTAATGCAAAAGTATGTAGTGGCCAATGGATATGGTCTATGGTGAAAGAGGAGTAGTGTGAAGCAAATGGAAGCAATGTGAAAGAAGTGTACATTCAAGGTCTATGCATCAAATATAAAGTGTGAGAAGACTTTCATAGTGAAGGTTGTGAAACCTAAACATGTCTGCACTAGGGTGATGTCAAAAAAAATGGCAAACAACAAATTCCTTGCCCAACAATTTCTTAGTGAGTTCAAGAATCCTCACTACTTTATTGTTGAGATGGCTGATGACATGATGGATAACTATTCATTAAAAGTGGCTGAAACTACATGTCATAGGGCCACGAAGAATGCTATGGAAATACTGAGGGATAATGTTAAAGGTCATTATGACCAACTTAGGTCTTATGTAGCAGAAATGAAGAAATCTGACAAAGAAGGGACTTTTGAATTAGAAACTAATTTGAATAGCAAAAATGAGTGTGAATTTAAAGGGTCATATGTGTGTTTTAGTGGATTAAGAAAGGGATTTTTAGAGGGATGCAGGCATGTTGTATCACTTGATGGAGCCTTCATGAAGACCATACTAAGAGGGGACATTCTTAGAGAAATAGGCAGGAATGGTAATAACCAGATGATTTCTATAGCATAGGGAGTGGTATTGGCTGAGAATGAAGCAAACTAGAGGTGGTTCTTCACTGAGTTTATGGTTGACTTGAACATAACTAATGGACTTGGGTTAATCTTCATTTCTTACCAGCAAAAGGTAAAAACTGTAAGTGCATTTAATTTCAAATTTAGCTTCATAAACTCTAACCTAAATTGGATTTGCAGGGGTTATTGAATTTGTTTCACACAATGGTGCCACATACTGAGGTGAGGAATTGTGCAAGGCATATTTATGCCAATTGGAAGAAGGTGTACAAGGGTCAAGAGTATAAGAAAATATTATGGAACATAGTTTATTCCACATATGAAGCACAATTCAAGGATGCTTTAAAAGCTTTGAGGGAGATAGATTATGAAGTTGTAGATGCTTTTATAGAGAAGGATCCAAGAGTTTTCTGCAAAGCTTATATCTCCGCCCTTTTAGAGTGTGACACTGTGGATAACAGCCTGGCTGAGACATTCAATGGTACCATTGTTAAGGCTAAAACAATGCATATAATTGATATGATAGAAGAAATTAGATTAGCTCAGATGGAGAGTATGGGTTTGAAGTTTAATTATATGGAGAAGATGGATGATGAGTTATGTCCAAGGAAAAGAAAGAAGGTTGAAAAGTTGAAATGGGAAGGTAGAATGTGCATCTCAAAACCAGAAAAGAATAACAAGTTTTGAGTGAAGATTAATGAAGATCAATTTGTAGTGTCATTGGATGACAACATTTACACCTGTAGGGTTTAGCTGCTTACTGGGATTCCTTTCATCCATGCCATTTTAAATATATACTAGATAAGGGATAAAATTGAGAATTATGTCTCACCTATGTATAAAGAAAGAAGCATACATGAAGACATATGGGTGGTCAATTGAACTTATAAATGGTTCCAAAATATGGCCACAGATCACTCATGCTCCAGTGAAGCCACCTTCATTAAAAAGAAATGCCTAACAGGCCTAAAAAATGTAAAAGAACCAAGGCATCAGATGAAGAGAAGAAGAAGGATCCACACAAGCTCTTAAGGCTTAGAAAGAGGATGCAATGCTCTATTTTCTATGAGAAAGTACACAATAAGAGGTGATGCCCTAGAAAGTAAACTCCGCCAACTCCAAGAGCAAAAAAACATGTATACAACATATATATTGGAATGTGTGGTTGTGTATTTATGATTTATATAATTAATACCATATTATGGCATCCTAAAGTAAGAAGACTAAATCAACTAGAAAGGATGGTGTAGTCCCAAGTGGAACAAAAAATGATTGCATTAGTCCATCAATTTCAATTTTTTAGCCCAGTGTGTGATAGTGTTGATGTTAGGCCAAAGGAGTATCCAGAACTAATTGCCAACCAACTAAGACATGCAGGAGACCCATTAGTGAAGCCCTACCACCTAAAAAGAGCAAGAGGATAATGACTGATCCCACAACCTAAACAGACTAGGAGGACCAATTCTACTGCTAAACCACCTATTGATAACAGAAAAAGAGCAAGAGAGGCATATCATGTATAAACATTTTCTATTGCCTATCTTATATCTATATCAATGTGTTTTACATGGAAATATTCAATATTGGTTCATTGTAGGCAAGGAAAGGCCATAGGCTTCATTATGGCGTTGAGATAGGAAATATTTATTTTAAGGTATGGTTTGTTGTATGCATTGATTGGCATGTTTGGATTGGATGTGTGTTATACTATTTGTGTAATGCAGCTTCCTGGATAAAAGTGGATGCAGTATGTTGTGGTGCATCACAAGTTGTTGCAACAGCAAGGCAAACAACCCACCATACTAGTGTTTCTTCAACTAATGCAAGTCAAAGCTCTATAACAAGTTCCAGGTTGAAGACTACATCAACTTCAGTAAACCTTCAAACAGCTGTCAAATAAACTATTCTTTCCAAGCCAACACAAAAGTTTAAAAAGATTGCACGGTGTTTGTTATTTTACATCTTTAATTTGGAATGTTTCTTTTTGTTTTACAATGTCAAGACAATGTTAAGGTTATGATTTTTACTTCTTACATTAACTGTCTGATATGTAAGAAATATGGGATACTGGTTGTCATGGTTGATTTTATAACACAATATCCCATTAAGATAGTGCAACCATTATCCTGGCACTTGTTTAAGACCATACAATGATTTCTCCATCCTAAAAACATAGTCCAAAATTTTCTCACTAATAAAACTAGGTGGTGGTTGCATAAAAACATCTTCCTTTAAATTGCTATGCAAAAAGGCATTTGAAACATCAAGTTGCTTAATGCACCAATTTTGAGACATTGCAATTGACAAAATCAATGATAGGCATTTGATGAAAGCCCTTTGTAACTAGATAGGTTTTGAACTTATTAATAGATCCATCAGGTTTTTGTTTGATGCGATACACCCATTTATAACTAACTACATTTTGCGAAGGTGAAGAAGGCACTAAATCCCATGTTTTGTTTTGAAGTAGAGCACCCATTTCTTCGGCCATTACTTATTTTCGCTTAACATATTTTACTGCTTATTTATACATAGTTGGTTCAGCTAGGAGATTAGACACAGCATGAAAAACTTTAGGCTTTAAATTCCCAATCTCCAACCTGGTGACCATGGTGTGAGATTTATGAAGAATAGGTTATTTTGTAACAATGGTTCGGTTGGTTGATGAGCCATCTTGAGTGAGGTCAACAACTAATGGGAAGCCCTATAGTGAAAGAGATACATCAGAGATATGAGTGGATGAATTTGATGAAGGGAATGTTGAATTTAGAGTTGATGAGTTTAAAGAGGATGAATAGTGCTTTAAATTTTGCTGATTGAAGGGAGGGTTGTTGCTTGGTGTTTGTGGTGGAGTGGGGTTTAAATTTTTAGGTTGGTCTGGCCTATTTAAAGGCTAATTTGGTTGGTTAACAGGAGCAGATGAAATTTTAGTAGGGAATAAAATTATGGCTATTGAACTCTAAATTGTGGAGCCTTGCACCTTTTGAACTTGAAATGGATATACCTGCTCATAAGAAACAATGTGACGAGAAGTGAGAATTTTAAGAGTAGAAAGCTCAAGACAAAGATATCCTTTACGTAATTTACTGTGCCCAAGAAAAGCACATTGTTTTGAATTTGGTGCAAATTTATTTTCATCATAAGGCCTCAAACAAGGATAGCATGAGCAACCAAATGTTCTTAGAGCATGATAATCTGGAGTACAACCAATAATTTTGAGTAGGGAAACTTATTATTCATCAAAGTTGATGGTAACCGATTAATTATATGCACAATAGTGTCAAAGCATAATTCCAATATTGTTTTGGAACATAAGAATGATGTAACAAAGATATACCTATTTCAACCAAATGTCGATGTTTTCTTTCCGCATAACCATTTTGTTTAGGTGTATACATATAAGAAAAACATTGGCTTATACCATTTTCTGCTAAATAATTATGAAGCGCATGAAACTCACCATCACCATCAGATTAAAAAACTTTAATGAGTCTTTGAAAATATTTTTCAACCAAAATTTGAAATTTAATCAAAACGCTCAAAACTTCATATTTATTTTGATGGTAATAAACCCAACAATAAAAAAAAAACAAAAAAAAAACATAACATTGATGATCATCAGGGCCCCAGTCATCAGAACAAATTAAATCTAATGAACCATTGGTTGATTAACTGATTTTGAAAAAGGAAGTTTATGGCTTCTTCTAATAGAACAAGTAGTACATAAAGAATCAACTTTATTTGAGGACAATGAAATATTGTATGACGAAGAACAGATTGAATTGTTGATATGGATGCAAGCCCCAACCAATTATGCCATGTAGAAAGAGGGCATAAAAAACTACTTTTGATAGAGGAGTGCGAGATACTGGTTCAAGAAATAACTTGTAGAGACCTTCATCATTAGAGCCGGTAACCAACACCTCCTTCATTGGGATATCCTTGATTACAAAGAAAGAAGGAAAAAAATTCAATGAAGACAAGATTAGTTTTAGTAAATGAAGAAATAGACAAGAGATTATCACAAATATCTGGAACATGTAAAATATCTTGCAATTGAAATTTTTTATCAGAAGAATGACAAGTAGAAGAACTGACATGATCAATTGAAAGAGTTTTACCACTTCTAATTATGACTTCATCGGGGCCCTAAAAATCAAAATAAACAGTTATATCTTCAAGTTCAGTGTAAGATGATGCGTGGATCTGGAATCCAACGTCTAAGGTTGTGGCTACAAGTTTGGTTATAGCTTTGTTATCTCTTAGAAATCTCGGTGTTAGGTATTACTTAGTCAAATGTCCATAACCATTATAATTGTGACAAGTCATGTGCATAAGATCAATTGAAGAATTTGAATTTGCATTTGAGAAAGGTGTTGACCTTTATTGTTGTGAAAAGGAGCCATAGAATGAGCTATTAAAGGAGCCAAAATAAGTTCCTTGATTATATTTGAAAGGTTCTCAACCACGTTCCCTTACTGTGCTTCCTCGGCCACCTCTTCGTCTTCCATATGAATTAGGTCAATAAGGACTATAAAAGGCTGTTAGAGGTGCTTGAATTTTTGAGTTCTCCTATGCTAAATTAGCCTCTTCACTCAATAGTAGTCCATACAAATCATCGAACATAATATCAATAGTTCAATTTTCAAGTGATAGGATAAAGGGTCAATAAGTGGATCTTAACCTATTTTTTATAACCTGTACAAGGTCATCTTCATCGACCGGATGCCTTAAAGCAGCTAATTGATTAAAGGCCCTTTGTGTAAATTGAGCAATATATTCACTTGTTTCTTTTGTGGCCTATAAAAATTGGACTTGATATTTCAAACTTGTGCCTTAGAACCAGTAGCATAAGAGGTAGCAAATTTAGTCCATGCTTCTCTTATAATTGAGACACCAACAACTTGAGGAGCAAAATTTTTTGATATATACCATTTAATCCATCTTAATACTAATTAATCTTGCTTGAACTAGGTGTGATAGGCTAGATGTGGTTGATCATTAAGTGTTTTGGGGGGTGGTTCGATCTCTCCATCAGCATGACTTGCTAAGTCGTAGCTATAAAGAAGTGGCATTAATTGTGCTTTCCATATGAGATAATTTGTGGAGTTCAATTTTATTTGTAGATGATGGGCAACATTAGGTAGACTAGAAATACCATTATGTGAAGAAGAAGAAGAAGAAGCAATAATTTGTGTGTTGTTTACCATGATTTAAAGCTAGATTGTTAGAACGTATGAAAAATCTGATACCATGAAAAGTTTGGTGAATGAGACATCAATTCTATTCTGATTTTCATATTATGATACAATCTTAAGCAATAAGTCTGGGTGCAACCCAACCCTAATATTATTAACATGGAACACTGAATGCACGTGTATAGGTATATACAATATGAGAGTTGTATCATAATTTACTTGATTAATGAGAATTATGTCTTGGATTCAATTGTAAACAGAGAATCAGAAAGATAATACACAGAACATAATTAGTTGTTCAATGAACTTTAAATCCTAAGTGTTCTGATTGCTTGCTATTGTAACTCCTTCCAATCCAATTCATCAATGTCTTTCTCGCAAGGCCTAGAGAATTCCTTATTCTGCAAGCAAATCCTTAGCTTAGTTTGCCACAATCCTTGAGAATTTCTCCACATGGGACAATGGATTGTCCAAGTATGTGTAAACATGAGCCATGTACAACATGGGTGAAGTTCGATGTTAAACATCTATATAAGATAAAACTTTATTTATTTTTTTAGAGAATATTTTGTTATTAATTTTTTTATGAAATTATTTTATTATAAGTTAGGAAAACCGGAGCATGATACACTGCTTTTACAGATTTGAAGATTTTTTTTTCTTTTTCTTGATAAACCAATTTGCAGATTTACCGACTTACCTTATTTACTAGTATTTAAATAAATAAAAATAAAGAGGGATAAAAAGGGAATTTTAGGTTTGGCGGGAAAAGCAGGTTTAGTTGTCGATTGGTTTGGTTATTCTGGATACTGTTTCATATATTAGGACGCAGCTACGCTCTGAAAACACACATTCTCTTCCTCTCTCGTGAATCGTGATTAGCTAATCATGTCAGGTAACGCCAGTTTCTTTCTGTTTTTGCCAAGAAAACATCTGTTTGGCTGCCGAGAAAATGTGGGGAAAATACCATTTTGTCTTAATTACAGTGATCCAAGATACCATGCTCAAATTTCTGTTCCTTTCTCTTTTCATTTTTATTTTCGCTCTTAACTTTCAATTTCTATGTCTTCTTTTGTTTCTGAAATTGAAACTTGTTCTGTTATCAATTAGTATGCCTATGTTCTTGGGGATGATGATTTTGTATCAATTCATTCGATTGTTTGATGTTATCAGTGAAGGATTAATTGATCTGTACAAAGAACAAGTAACTTATCTTTACAATTTTTTGCTCCTAATTAGGGTTTTAATCTTTATCAAGAAATCAAGGTAGAGAAGTATTGATGCATTTCTTCTAGGAAGTCGCAGAAATTCGTAGTTTTCTTTTAATCATTAGTAAAATAATTCAATTAATTACTTTGTTTTACAGATATGAATAATTATAATG
Source organism: Codiaeum variegatum (assembly GCA_948294925.1). Classification (NCBI taxonomy): domain Eukaryota; kingdom Viridiplantae; phylum Streptophyta; class Magnoliopsida; order Malpighiales; family Euphorbiaceae; genus Codiaeum; species Codiaeum variegatum. Next base: position 10,987 of record CAOJBK010939623.1, on the reverse strand, counting down.
TCCATAATTTCTGTTAAAGGTGGTGTCAAGTGAGTAGAATTTTGAGGCTATTATGGCAATTATAGTACTAAGGTTATTGTGAAAGAAGAAATTCATGAAATATCTGTTACAAATGGTCATGAGTTTTTATTTACTTATTATGCACTATTTTAACGCATCAGAATAAATGTTTAAGATCAAAGAGGATCTTAGATCACTTTTAACCACTAATTGTTAGTTTGAGGATCTTAAATTTCTTCAAGATCTCCAAAATGAAGCACATTCCTAGTCCACATGTCTTTTAAGCACTTTCACTGATTTTCTTGACTAATGAGTTGCACAATTCTAATTCATTTTAAATGTTTTGGCATCTGAAAGTTAGATTGTTGAATATTAAACCAACTGGTTTATTTTCTTTATTTCTGATGCAGCTTTAGCTTTTTTTTGTTTTTTTCTTATAAGTTTCTTGTTGCTTCTGGTTAGTGGATATTTTCTCAGAGTTGGAGCAGTTATCAATGAAGATCGAGTCAGAAAATTCTAACCGGTTGATGGTTGATTTCCAAGTGGAGACAACAATTATAGCCAAACCAACTTCTAGTGAAGATTATGATGATTATGATGGTGAGTATGTAGCAAAGAAGAAGATAATGTTGAAGGATAATAGGCTTGAAGGTGTCCCTGCTGCACTTTTAAGAGAAGTGTCACTTCTAAAAAAGATGAGGCATCACAATGTTATCAGGTATTTGCAAGTAACTTTATTTTAATTCGAAGAGTGAAATAACTTGCAATTTGATCATAAATATAGTAGCTTGATAATCAACCTTCCTCTGAAACAATAAAAGAGCCTTTTATATGGAAAATAAAGAACTTTCTTTGAAGTTCAGAAAATTATCAATCCTCTTTATGTTTGCTCATGAATTTTAGTATCTAGGCAAGCATAATACGCTCTTGAAGCCCAACTTAAGATTACTCCCAAAGATGAACAGTGGAGTTGAATGCTTCACGCTGCATCTTTACTTGCATAAATTTCTATGCTGTGCAAATTGCCTCTTCTTTCTTATTGAAAATATGCGAATTTGTATCAGTTGAGAACAATGACTAAAATCACTTTTTCAAGCAAGACGTTTTGTTTCTATTAGTAGGCTAAAACATTTGGACAAACAACTTGATGCCAGTACTGAAAGAATTCTTTCTTCTGAAGATTCATCTATAGTTATTTATCAGTCTATGAGAAAATTGATGAAAAGTATGCTGACTCCAAGTTTATGGATGAAAATTTTGTTACATTTATTATCTAATTATGTCATATCTGATAGATGTGGAAAAATTTCTGATAGAATTTTTGCTACAGGTTGTTTCAAGTACTTGACAGTAAAGAAGATGTTGAACTAGTTTTTGAATTTCTTGGCAGCAATAGTCTTCTGGGCAGCAATAATCTGAAAATGTACTTGCACACAAAAAAATTGGGTTCAGAAACAGTAAAAGTAGGTGATACTTACGATTTTTCATACAAAATTCTTGATGGGATAAATCAGTTCATCTAAAGTAGCATTTTAAACTTGTTAGTAACTGTAAAACAAAGTGGATAATTTGTCCTCTGTATCAATTCTATATCTGTTTTTTTTTTAATCTTTCTTGTTTCTGTTATTAGGGGGAAGTTTATTTGTCTTATTTTAACCAGTCTCTTCTTAGTACATTGGTCTTCTATTATAAGGCAAAATAAAAAAGGTAGGACACAGACTCAGAGTGACCCAAAAGTAATCAGTGTTAGTGTCAGGAAACTGTATGGTACTGTTTGAAATTTTTTGGAATACTAGCTTTATCAATTGTTAAAGCATTATATGTTGTGAGATTATGCTACTACTAAAACTTTCAGTAATTTTATTAATGAAACCTATAAATGATGTTAGGCTTTTTCAAAACTTGTATTTTTGTTCTACCTTGTGCAGGCCTTTTTGCATCAGATTCTTAGTGGCCTCGCGTACTGTCATTCATTGAATTTCATTCACCGGGATTTGAGACCTGAGAATATTCAGGTAGATGAGGGGAGGAACATTGTGAAACTTGCAGATTTTGGCTGGTCCAAGACAGTTGGTATTCCTTGTGATATAGATGCTGGCGGGGTAATTGACATTTGCTTATTTTCTTCAACTCTGGCTCATTGAGAGCCTTATATCAACTTTTTACTCATACGCTTGGCTTTGGTCGTGAGGTCAATTTTCATATCAATGCATCTCTTCATATTGGCTTGAAGATGATGCTATAATTTTTTTTTTCCCTAGAAAAATGCTTTTGTTTTCTTAATGGCCTTTAGATCTGATATAAGAGATGCATTTTTATGGATTACATAGCTTTGCACTTGCATTATTTTTCTGCAATCTGTTTTTGTTATTACATTAGCGGACATAACCACTTTTCTGTTCTTTCCAGGCTCTAACATTAGTTATGATTTGTTCTCTTCCAGTTTACAACTCTTCCATACTTGGCACCTGAAATTCTGCATGGCAACGTGAGATACTCTTGTGCAGCTGATATGTGGGCAGCAGGTTGCGTATTTGCTGAGATGGCAACTAGTTGGCGCCTTATTCCTGTCTTTACAGAACCCGCAGATAATCTTGCAATGCATCAATTGAAAACAATTTTCAGGTAATTGTTATTCTGGCTCACACATTTCTACCTACTCTTATTGCCCACAACATTCTATTTATTTGTTTTTTTCCTTGTACAAGTTTTTTGGGTCCACCAAATCAAGGTAGCTTGCCTAAATGGGATGAATTTTGTCGTCAGAACCCCTTTGTTCCTGAGAAGCCTCCTGAGGTGAAGCATAAATCTTTTAGAATTTTGTTTCTGTTTGAAAGATGGTTGCTTCACTTTCTTTCTTTCATTCATTCATGCAGGATCTGTCAAACAGAGTCCCTGGGCTCAATAAAGATGGAATTGATCTTCTCAGTGTAAGTTGGGATTTTACATCTTTTCTTCACTTTCAATCAGATACTTTCTTCAGTTAAAACCCAACCTACTACTTTTTTTTCTTCTTTTTTCTCTCTTTTAATTTATTTTTCTTCTCATTTTAGCCATTAAAGAACATAGCCAACAGGTTGGTCATACTTATTGATACATTTTGGTGTTATAAATTTCCAGCTAATGGTGCGTATAGATCCAAGCCAAAGGATTACAGCTCAGCAGGCTCTGCACCATCCATACTTCAATGATCTGAAGAAACCTTGATTTTCACTCCATCTCTGCATATATTGATGATAATGGTACCATGACAGGTTCAACTTTGTAGATCTTCACTTGCGTATAAACATACAAAGCAAACACACATACACGGATACAAAAATAAACTACTTGGTTTAAATCTCTCTGGATGTAATTAGTTGGTCCTTGGGATCTCAAACTTGCTGCTTGTGAAAAACAAAAACTTTGTTGATAGTAGCATACAGACTTGTACAAATTGTTAATCTTGTTTCCAGTTTTTGAGATTATTAGTTTAAATACTCCATTAACCATGGATTGATGTTCCAGCCAGAATGCAACTGGCAGCATAGAGTGTAGAAAGGTTTATTGACTCAAAAATATGATTAGGGGGATTTGTTTTCCGCTCCAATACTTTGACAGATAACTATATTTGCAGGATGATAATGTGTTCTCATTTTATGGTTGGTGATAATAACAGTTCCCTGGTGTTACGATCATCAGGACATGAAGGGTATTACACTGATATATATATATATATATATATGGTAACTGTTTTAAACTAATAGAATCCAGAATTATCATATGCTATCAATATGTAAAATCAATTGCAGGCTGCTTATTCTGAATGTTAGAACAATTCTATTTATTGCTTTCTATCAAACAGTATCTAGATAACTATACAATTTCCAATGGAATGTTTAGCAGAAAATTACACAAAATTTTGCTCTTATTATCTCTGTATTTCTTGTGTTGCCTTAGCACAGAGGTTTGCTAAATCTTCTTCACAGTATCACATAGAAAACAGGTTAAACGAATCAACTTGAAAAATATACAAGAGTAATATAACGCAAATAGCACAATTCATTTGCATTCCAAAATTTAATAGCACCAGCAATAAAAAATGCCAGTCATTCTAGCAATGCAATTACTCAACATACTTCAAGCTAGAATGACTAGCCTGAGAATTCTGATAAATTTTCCCCTTTTTGGCCCGGAATCCATAGCTACCATCCTGTTCCAAGCTCATATCAAAAACTTCAGACTAGCAGATTTTACAACCTGTTAATCCGATTAATCCTAATGTTCATCTTAGGATGCTCTTTAAGCAAGACAACAACCATGCCACCAAAAATAAAGCCTTCCCTCTCTCTCTCCAAGCTCCAAATCCGTGAAAAACCATCAAATCTTGAATCCTGAAGAAAGGTCTGTATTTGCAGGACTCATGGTAGGCAAAACTGGTAATTAAAGAGACTGAATAAACCAAAACAACAAATAATCGACACATGGTTGCATTTGAACATGAAAAGGGAAATGGCCCCTGTAGAACTCCATTATTTCATTAAACAAAATTGATAAAAAGGCTAAATAGAGAGAATATTGAAAGATTTGGGCTCTCTCCGGAAGCCACCAGAGAGAAGGCAGAGAACAAATCTAGGGTAGAAAGAAGGCAGAGAGTTAGAAGGAGAAAGAAAAGGACTATTAGTTGTGTCATAAAAACTGAACTTGGCAATGTGTATAGTGAGATTATAATTCAGACAAATGTATAGAGCAGAATTGTAGCTACTTACTTTCACATTGCTCACATATTGTTCCCATTATAGCTACTTCTGTAAACCAAATGGCATTAAATAGGCATAAATTTTACACAGGAGTTACATCCATTCTAATTACATGATGGAAAATGTAGGCAGGACAATTAGTAATGATAACCGAATCACAAATTCGATGATGTTCAAGAAATGATGATCAGACAAGCTCAAGTCCCTCAAGAGTTTCCAATGTATCAGCACTTGATTCATCTATAACTCAATTGTTTCAGAATCTCTCTTATCAAAATGGAGCTTAACGATCTTCAGCCTATCTGATCATCATTCTCATGAAAAGCTCACTTCAACACAGACTCAAATAATCAACTAGTCATTATTCAGCTGTCATTCCATATGATCTTGCTAGTTGAACTGGACTGCTCAGTATCACAAAACCACTAGGCTAATTCTTTTGAGAGTAGATAGCGGAACATGAAGTTGTGAGGAGTCCACTCAATCATGTTCTTTCCAGATTTTTTATGTTGACAATCTTGAATGTTCTTTCTCAAAGAACGAGGCAGTAAATGTTCAATCATATCTAGCAAACCAGCAGAGCAAAGATCCGATTCCTTGGCATAGCACTCAACAATCTTTGGGAGATGAAGTTTCTTTTCTTTATGTATAATTATGTTTGACTGAATATACTCTTCTTTTGCAGCTTCCAAATCCTCAAACACTCTCTTCGGAGTGTATAACCGAACCTGAAGAGATGTGATACATTAACTACATATCAAAAGAAGCATAAAGAGAATGCAAGGGAAGGTAAAAAAAAGGCATATTACCGCAGGATCAGAATGGCTTCCTGCACATAGTGCAAAATGCAAGCGACTTTCACAATGTTCAATAGAATAAACTCTCCTACGATCTGCAACCTTGGATTTTGTTTTTGGGAAAAATAGTTGCCGGAACCACTACATCCAAATGCAAGGTAAGTCAGCTTCAGTAACAGATTCAGCAGCTATAAGCATTGTGGACAAACCCATGTTTAAATATAAAAACTGATAATGATGTTTAATGAAAGCTTCACGGAATAGAAATTACTTGTCCTGGTTGAAGCAATTGACAATGCAGAATAGAATTCTGTATCATGTCTGTATTAACAGTGTGACCCCCAATATTATAAGCAGCCTAAAACACAAAAGAAGGAGCTTTATCAAAATCATGTTCTTAGAAGACTTTTTTTTTTTTGTTTCATTCTCCACAAATAAAATTTCTTTTCTCACCTTGAGTGCTAAAGACATTCTTTTTGTATTATTTTGTGGAATCCCATAAACTAAAAAGGCCTGTACAAGTCAGCACAATGCAAATTGTTTGCATAAGTTCAGAAACTAAAAGAACAAACATAACAAAAAGAAAGTAACAAATTATTGATTTTATATTCTTAGGGATCAAACTTTACATGCATAACTAGTGCATTGTGGACGTTTATCCAGAACGCTAGCTTCTCCTCATATTTCAGTTTTCTAGGATTAACTGCTTCCAACTTCTTAACAAGTGACCTGTAATGCAATAGTTTTTGGTTAACTAATTGCTATTTTGGAAGAAATTAAGTATTTATGCTGTGCAAGTTTGAAGATTAAATTGTAAAATTTAATAAATTGATGTCACAAAGATTCCAAGAATCAACAAAACTTATTGCTCACCTGAAATCTTGCAGCTTATGGTGCACAGCTTGTACTTTCTTATTATCTCTATGAATCCATTGCACCTCTGCCATTGTGCAGTATGGTCCACTGATCTCTTTAGACTCTCCAATGTGAAAAGGGTTGTCGAGTGATGAATTGAAGGCTGCTGAGACGGAACTCCATCCCTCCTCCTGTTGGCCTTGTGTTGGTGGAGAAAATGAAGCAGGAGTGGAAAGATAGTCACAATCTATCAATGGTGGATCTGCCAGTTCACAATATATAGCTGAAATGCACTTGATCATCTCCTCTGAGAGAAGGTTTGGAGTTTCTGGAACACAAGCTTGAAGACTGCTTCCGAGCTGATCTGCCCGAGTAGTTTTCTGAAGAAGAAATATTGTACAAATTTACATGAGTTCTGTAATGTTACTTGATAAGGAAACAGTCTTAGCTTGATGAAGTTACCTCAAGCATTGACAAAGGGAGGGAATGGTATAAGTAATCTTGAGCACTAGCCATAGATTTCACAGGAGAAGAAATCCCCAATGAACGTAGAGTTACTGATGAGTGCCATTGTTGGATACTAGAATCGTACATCTTCTCTGATTTCCATGCACCAATGGTTTGCTTAGATTGATTGCCACTTGCTTTGTTATGCCAAGAAACATCGGTGAACTGATTAACAGAATAGTGTAAAACATCTTGCCTTGGAGCTATCGAACATACTCCTTTATGTGTGATTGAATTCATTGTACACTTTTCATCAATAGTTGAGTAAGGTGACATTTGTTGATCAAATGTGTTCCTATACAACGATAGAAGATATCGTTCCAAATGTGCAACTTCCAGTTCTAATAGAGCAATGTCCTTGATCAGTTCCTTAATTTCCTGAAAATGCATCAGAAGTTGTAGTAAAGAGGCAGAGCTACAAACTGAAAAAACTGTCTACATCAATGATTCTGTGTTATAGGATATAAATTTTGCAATAACAAGAAATACCTTGGGAATTGACTTATCATTCATAGTATCATAGGAAAAGGAAGTATAACCCATCGCCTTCTCCAGTGCTTGGCGAGTCACAAATTGGTCTTTTAAGTGGTCTTGCAGCTCCACAATCTACACAATACAGGGAAAAACATAACTCCAAGTCCCCCAGATGATGCTATATTTTCTTCATTACTTTATATTGATGACTGGTGTCTGTGCTCAAACCAAGCTTAATAGCTATGCCTTAGAACAGTTGATATAATTAAAAAGAACAATAATGCAACTCAAAATAACCAGAGTTCTTTAAGCAGGTAGTACCCGTATAATTTGCAATGCAATTTTAACATACATTAAAAGCAGTAAACAGTGATATGGAAGTAGAGAGATATTCACCTCTTCCTTCAAAGAATGTTGAACCTCAGAGATGGGAGTCTGTTTGTTATTGTGTTCATAATTGTCCATCTGTTCCATTTTTTTCTACAGAAAAATAAAACCAATAACTAATAAGAGTTGAAGAAATTGTATAAAAAATTGATACCAATTTAAGATTTATGAAAAGCTTCAAACAAGTAATTGTTTAAAAACTTTTCTTTGAAATGGATCATTGTCAATAGAAAAGAACAAACTAATTAGACAAACAGATAGAAGCAGAACAAGTATGAAATGGGTTTGATAATGATTCATTTCCAAATAAGTGAAAGAAACCACTTTTAAAGTAAAAAACCTTCATGTTATAATTCTTAGGAAAAACCCAGTTCACAGTTGCTGAAAAGGACCACAGAGGCAAATCATCTAACAACTTATATACATATGGTATTGAAAACCCAGAAATGTAAGGATTGGATTGGTTGCACCAAAATTAATTAACAACAGAAGAGATCATTGCAGTAGAAAACAACTGAAAAAATTACCTATTAGAAACTTTGTGTTCTAAAAACCTGAATGGCTTCATGCATAACTGTGTTTAGATTGACCCCACTGTGACCGCATTAAATGCAAAGCAAATACAACCATAAGATATTGACAAACAAAAATACACAACATATAACAAAATTCCAAAAAACATTAATAAAAACTCTGCTTATACCAAAAACAAAAATAGACTACTCACAAAAATGGGATATTTTTCTTGTTGTAAAAAGCTGAATCAATTCAAGAATCAAATAATAAAGTTTGTTCCTATTCATGAGATCAAATGCAATCCCCAAAAACCCATTTGTCTTTATGAAATGTAGAATACATTGACATGCTCATTGTGTAGGTATATTACTATCATAGTTTATAGTGCTTAAAAAGGGTTGTCAATTTTAATTTTGACTAGTCCTTTGTCTTAGAAAGCAATTCCACCTTCGAAACTTTTTGTAATATGGTGGGCTTTTTGCATTGCATTAAAAGAATCAAATCAGCTCGTGGGTTTTGATTAAAGGAAGATAGAGACAAGAAATTTGGAGGTGAGGTGATCACTCTCACTTGTTCTTATTTGTATACAGAAGGACTTCATGGGATTTGAACTTTAAAATGCATCCTAATTTTACCTATATTAAATTGCTAATGTTGTGCTTTTTCATGATAATATTAAAATGGTAGGCTGAATATGAAACTTTGAAGAAAATTGAGGATTTAAAAAAAAAAATCCTAATATACCATACAATGAAATAGTTAACTTAAAAATAAGGTTAAAGGTGGACCCCAGCGCCAGAAGGTTCCCACGCTAAGGCGGGCTCAGGGGAAGGAGACCCTATGTGTACGCGGTCTTCCCTTGGCATTTCTGCCAAGATGCCGTTTCCAGGGTAACTTAAAAATAAGGTTATTCAGAAATAAAATTTGAATGATTTTGACCAGATGCAATCAAAATTAAATAAAATTAATCAAGAACAACAGTTTGAATCAACAAAGATTGATAAAAATTTTCTAAAAGATGATATAGTGTAGCATAGCATATAGTGTGCATGAATGATGGCCTTTAAAAGATAATATTCCCCACTTGCTGAATTATTATTATTGTTATTATGCATGCAAAGTAAACTTTATGCAATCAAGCTGGAAAATTCTATTAAATACTAATAAGAATGGGAGTGAGATATTGTCTTTATTTTTCCAATCATGAAATGAAAGGGATGAGCTGCTGTTAACTACCAACATTCTGCACTCAAAAAGTGATTGGTGTTGGTTTCTAAAAACCAACATTTACAAAAAGATAAAGCAATTTTAGCCTCAAAAGGGCTGAAAGTTATAGGTCAAATGGATTGTTTGGTGACAGTTTAGCATATTACAAACTATTTTCAAGTCTCTTCTTCATCCATCTAGTAAAAAAAAAAACAAAACAATTTTTCTGGGAAAGATTGTTGCCTTTTTTTATCTTCCATTTATAAAAGTGCTATACTATACATGATTAAATTCAAACCATTAAAATCATCATCGAGCTGAGTCGTGCTCGAGCATTGGACCACTCGAACTTAAGTTTTTTCCTAAAACTCATGCTCGAGCTCTAGACGAGTTTGTTTGGAATAGCTTACTCAAGCTTGAATTTAAGAAAAAATTATGAGTTCAAATTTAATCGAGTCAAGTTCAAGCATAAACATTAAGCAAAAAAAAAATTCGAACCCAAATGAGTATATAGTTAATCAAGTTAAAACAAGCTAGTTTAGAACTAAATTCAAACTCAACTCAATACTAAAGTATAAACGTGAATATGTTATAAGGACAAAATGGTAATTACATCAAAGCTAGATTGGATTTACAAGTTGAGTAAAATAAAAGTTAATTTTTTCTCAAGTAGTTGGCAAACGGCTTGACTCCGCGGTTGAACAACAAAAATCTTTAAATTTAAGAAGATTAATATTTATTAATCAATTCAAAATCTATTAGTTAATTAAATTTTTAGAAGGCTATTAAGATAATATTTAGTTGATTAGGACAAGTTTGACCCTGGTTTGGATCTCAAGAAGTTTCTAATTTGGACAGAGGCAAATGGGTCAACCTGAAAGATTCGTGCACTTCTCTTTAATAGGGTTAAGTAATTTACAATTATAATTTCTAACTTATAGTACTAATATTTTAATGATCAAAGTTTTATTATGTCAGCATTGTACAGTAAATCACCCTTAATACACGACAACTGTAAAGATATGCACTATTAACTATGGTATTTGTATGATTCAGTTTCTTTATTTTACGTGATCAGATATGTATTACTAGTTTTAGTATTTTTAATTTAAGAACCACTCTTATATATCAACATATTAAAATCAATGAGAAGAATAAGATAAAAATTCATATTCAACCAATTTTTATTTATTTAACATGGTATCAGAGCATCAAATTGTAGGGGTGGGCAAAACCGAACCAAACCGAAAAATCGAACCGAACTAAACTGAAAAAATTTTTGGATTTTGGTTTATTGGAAATTCGGTTCGGTTCGGTTTTTATTTTCGAAAATTTTGGTTTTTCAGTTTTCGGTTCGGTGTTGCCTTTTTGGAACCGAACCGAACCGAAAACCGAAAAACCGAAATTTTATAACCCTAGGTATATAAACTTTTTTTTTCTGCCTAACCCTCTCACTCTCTCACACACACAGACAGCCACTTGCTGCCGCCTCTCTTTCTCTCGTTT
>CAOJBK010938826.1:0-12774 GCA_948294925.1 Codiaeum variegatum | reverse complement strand
AAAGAGTTTTTTCCTCAAATCATTAGGTGTTGCAAATTTTTTACAAATATTTTATTTTTTTAGAATATGAAATGCATTTCTTTTTTCAAATAACATGAAATATATTTAATGTTAAGGTTGATGTTAATTTTTGCCATATATAGTAGAATTAACTAATTCCCCTTCTCTAGCTTATGTCATTTCTTTTTTTTTTTTTTCAAAATTTTATTTTTTTAATGAAATTTTGAAAAAAATTTTTCGACCTAAGGGCTTAATAGTGAAAGAACATCCAACCATCTTTTATCTAATGAAAATTGCAGTCACTCCCATTCTCAGTGACTGCCAATTCTTGGAAGGGAGAAACAAGGTAAGATCTTCATTCCCTTTTTAAAAATATTTTTCTTTCTATCTATCTTCTTTTTCTTTGATTATCCTTTAAATTTCCATTAGGATGTTGAATTTTTTTCTACTAAATAAAATGGGCAAACGCAACCCTTCATCCGTTGTTCTGGGTTACACATTGAAGAGAGGAAGAAGAGGTAATGAGCCTCCTTGAACCAAAACTCTTCTCCTTTTTCTTCATATTTCAATCTTTACTTCTTAATTGAGTAGAAATTGAATCAATTTCTTCCTTTTTGCTGCCAAATTTCAGATGGTTCACTCCAAGAAGAACCAAGTCACTTTCAAGCAAACTTTCTTTCTAGAATTTCAACTCTCAAATGTAAGTTCGATGTGGGTCTTTGCCTTTATCTTATTTTATTATTTATACACTATCAATTAGAGAGATTGAGGTTGGTTAAATTGAGAAATTGATACAAGTATGTTGAAGTTTGAAACTGAAATTATTTTGTGACGTGAGTTAGGATCGATTTTTTCCAAGAAATTGATGTTCTTGAGCTATAAAATTTGGACATCCCTATACATTTGAAACATAAAATTTACTTGAAAATAATCATATATATATATGCAGCGATGTTAAAATGATAAACTTGAATTTGTTTTAATTTTAGTAATGTCTTTTATAGATTGATTTAATGAGGACTATACTCTGAATAATTGAAAATGTAAAATCTAATTTTTTTTTTTGTTTCTAATAGCTATAGAAGTCTTTTTTACATTATTTTCATTTGCTTTAGTTGAATATTAATACTTCTTTAGAATTGTTAAATTCAATTCGCAGCAAAAATGTTGTACGAAATATTTATTTTAAAATTTTAGTTATTTTTATAGATAATGATGCAATATAATAAATATTTAAACAAAAAATTTGAGGTAAAAAGGAATAATTTATGGCTCAAAATCACAATATCTTAAAGAAATTGAAGTATGATGATTACTTAAGCATCTCATGTTATGGATGCTTTTAATTCCTAAAATAAATAAATATAATTATTTTGTTTTAGGAGATATAAATACAACTTAGAATGGCTAAGGGCTAATAAAATATTTTTCTTATTTTGAAGTGAACATAATAAAATCGCAACGGCCTGATAGAGTAGAAAGAGGCTCACTAAACAAAGAGGATCACTATTCAGTGAGCTTCCACTGATTTGATAATAAGGACTAGTCTTATTTGCTTAGCTATCTTTATGAATGAGGAGCCATTTCTACCTCAGAGGTCAAAATTGAAAATATTAGAATTTATTTATGACTCCTTAATTAGATTCAAATTTAACTTTATTTATTTAATTAATTACCATATGATTTATATTCATTGTGCAAATTGGTCAAGATATAGAAATACGTTGCTTGGTTCACTTTCATTTAGTTTTTATATGTTTCTTAATGATTTTTTTTTTATTTTTTTTATTCATTTTGAGGGATTAATTGAAGAAAAAAGAATTGAAATTTAAATTAGACAATGTAAACATGCCCCTAGTTTGTGTTTAGGTAGCCTTTAGTTGGGAATTTTTTCAAAAAATTCAGTCTAAGGCTTCATCTCCTGTGCTATTGTCTCTTAGATATTGATTTTGTGATTTTTTTTTTCTTTTTCTATATTGGCTACTTTCTTTTGATTTCGTGGCCATCCATTTGAAGAATTAAGTAGCTATATTATTTTTTTGTTTGTGTTTAGGTGAATAGTGACAGTAACTCATTTAATTAGGCATATTTTCATGGAATATTGTAGCTGCATTTTTTATATTTTGGAGATTGAGTTTTATGATATGAGCCCTAGAACAATCAATATAAGGAAATATGAAAAAATTCCTGACTTGAGTATAATCTATTGGACTTTTTAATTGTTTCAAAACTTGTTGTAATGTATCCACGACTTTCAGCATCAAATTAAATAAAAAAAACTATCACTTCACTTTGAGTCCACCATAACCAAATCTCACCATTAGTTGAGATAATGCCCCACCTTTCTAACCCTAATGGAGAGATAATAATTACACTGACATTAGTAATTCATTATTATAGAATAATTAACAAATTTGTTGTATGAAAACATAAACCCTACCACCAATAAGCTCCCACTTGCATCCTATAGCAATTTCATTTTCTTAATTCCACCTCATAATAATTAAATCATCATCCTCTCAGAATAAAGGCTCATCACCCCATAATAATGAACTTCAGCCTAAACAGAGTTACATCTCACATATATTTATAGCCAGGAACAGGGATAGGAGTTCTTAATAAGGATTTTCTTAATATGGAGTTCTTAATTTTTGAGTTGATAATTTTTCTAATGAATAACTTTTTATTTCTAAGTCTGACTTTTGTTGCATTGTTGATGCAAATACAGAATGTTGTGAAGGTGTTCATGTCTAGGATTTTAAATTGTTATCTTAAATCAATCTTTGTTTTCTTTTCCAATTTGTGTTCTTTTTTTAGATTTATCCACCACTAATTCTTTTCCTTTTTTTCTTTATTATTCCATTTTGTAGAGTTATAGATTTGTTGTAGAAAAGATGATTGGATGTTGTGGTATGGATTTTGTAGCAAATGTAGGTATATGGATTTGTTAGCAAATGTTTTATATACATGTAAAAGAAGTATATATCTACAACTTTTATTATTTTCAATTTTTTGAATTCTTTCTCTATTTAATTTGTATAATTAATAGAAGTTGAATTTTCTACTTTAACTATAGGTATATATTAACATGAAGGACAAGTCTTGGATAAATAAGTCTAATAGATTAAGTACAAGATACTTACAGGGGGTTTTTGAATTTGCTTTAAAGACCTCTACAAATGGAAAGTTAGCATATCCACGCATAAAGTGTGTCAATGGATTAAGATTTACTCGTGAAGTTGTCATGACTCATTTATTAGACAATGGATTTTGTCCAAGCTATAAGCATTGGTATAGTCATGGAGAGTCATTTTCATTATCCATGGGATCACAATCAAATCTTGGAGAATCTAGTAATGGAACAGAAATTGGGGTCCAAAAGTTCATTGAAGATATGATAATAGGACATACAAATATTGGAGAAGTAGGTTTAGCTAATGACATGCAAGAATACCTTGGTAATGTTAATGCCATAAGTAGTCAATCTTTATCCTGAATAGTTGAATCAAGAAGCATTAAAGTTTTATGGCCTTCTAAAGAAAAGTGATGAAAAGCTTTTTGAGGGGTATAAAAAACATAGCAAGCTATCGTATTAGACTTATTTCATAAAAATTACATGAATGAGTGGAATAATGAAGCATTTAAAAGTTTACTTAATGAATTAAGAGAAACACTACCAGACGGAGAACAATTACCAAGGTCATCTTATTAAGTTAAAAAGACCATTTTTGAATTGGGCCTTAGCTATGTGAAAGCTCATGTATGTCCTAATAATTGTATGTTGTTTTGGAAGGAAACTATGAATGCTAAAAAATTTACTATTTATGGTGCATCTAGATGGTAGGAAGAGAAAAAGGATTATGATGATGACTCATCCACATCAATGAGAAAGAAGATAAAAAAAGAAAAAGAAGCCGATGAAAGACTTAAGGTGGTATCCTGTAAAATTGAGATTGCAAAGGCTTTTTTTGTGTTCTAAAACAACTTCTCTAATGCAATGAAACCATGATGAGTGTGTCAATGATGGGTATTTAAGGCACCCAGCTGATTCACTCGCTTGGAAAGAGTTTGACAATAGATATAAGGAGTTTTTAAAAGGTCCACATAATGGTCGACTCGGTTTAGTGAGTGATGGTTTCAACCCATTTCATAATATGAGTATTGCACATAGTACATGGCTTGTTATATTAACTATTTATAATCTTCCTCTATGGCTATGTATGAAGCAACCATCTTTCATCCTCTCATTACTCATTTCTGGCCCCGAGTCACCTAGAGAAAAAATTGATGTCTTTTTGTAATCTCTAATTGATGAGTTAAAGGATTTATGGATTAAAGGTTTAAAAACTTATGGTGCCCATGCTAAAAATAATTTTCAAATGCATGTTGCATTAATGTGGACTATCAGTGATTTTTCTTCTTATGGAATGTTATCTGTTTGGAATACCAAAAATATACATGCTTGTCCATCTTGTGGTTTTGATACTTGCTCAAAATGGTTGTATAAAGGTAGCAAATATTGCTTCATGAGTCAGCGTCACTTTTTGGCTTATGATCATCCATTTTGGCGTGATAGGCGTAATTTTGATGGAAAAGAAGGTATGAGAAAAATGCCAACATTAATGAATGGGTCCATTTCTTTAAAATAGTTAGAGAGTGAAGATATTATAAGGGATATAAATGGTTAAATGGTTGAAAATGGTGTAGCATGGAAGCAGAAAAGCATTTTTTTTTTTTACTTTACCATATTGGGAGTTTAATTTGGTTTGATATAATCTTGATATTATACACATTGAAAAGAATGTATGTAATAAAATTTAGGTACATTATTGAACATTAAAGGGAAAACAAAAGACAACTTAAAGGCACATTAGGACCTTATGGAAATGCGTATAAAGAAGGAGCTTCATCCTATTCTATTAGGAAATGGGAGAACATATATTCCCCCTACTTGTTATACATTGCCCCATAATAAGAAAAATCATGCATTAGGAATTCTAAAAGGAGTAAAAGTGCAAGTTAGTTATTCCTCAAATATTTCAAGATGTGTTAAGTTGAAGAAAAAGAAGTTAATAGGATTGAAAAGTCATGATTGCCACATTTTGATGCAGGATATGTTAGCTGTAGTGCTAAGAGGATCTTTACTAAAAAAAAGTATACAAAACATTAACTGATTTGTCGACTTATTTTTGAGAATTATGTTCTAAAGTTCTTAAAATAAGTCATTTAGAAGAATTGGAGGTACAAATAGTGGAAACATTATACTACTTAGAGAAGATTTTCCCACCATATATACTTTTTCACTATCATGGTACACTTGGTCATCCATTTAGCCATTGAAACAAGACTAGCAGGGCCAGTGCATTATCGATGGATGTACCCAATAAAGAGGTGATCTATTCATTTTTTTCCTTTTCTTTTTCACTTTAACCTATTTCCTTTTACTTGTTATTTTTTTATTTCTACTATTAATTTATTTTATGTTCTTATTGACACTTAAGTCCAATGTTCGATATAGAGCGTGTCCTGAAGGTTCAATTACATAATGGTGTATTGCAAATGAAACCATAACACATTATTCACGGTACTTTGAAGGTGTTGAAACAAAGTTTAATAAACTATCAAGGAATGATGATGAAGCATTCTTCTCTCCCATTGAAGATGGTTCACTTGATTTTACATTAGGTAGACATGTTGGAAAAGAATTTAATATAAATCTTGATGACAAAATGCTAATGCAAGCACATAGATATGTCTCAAACAAAACTGACTCAATAGCTTCATTTATTGAGTAAGTATTGTATGTTTCATTTTATAGTTTAATATTCGTATACAATAATTATAAATTGTAAATTATCACTAAATATTTTATTCTCAACAGGGAGCATCAAAGTTTAATCAAGCGACAAACTCATAGCAAAAATGACAATCGTGGGATTTTATAAATGGAATTAGAAAGAATTCATCTTTCAAAATTCAATGATTGGTTTTGCTTTCAATTAAGTGTGTTGGCTTCTCTCTCTTTTTTTTTGAGAAAAAGGTATTAAAATACTTATTTATAAAATATTTATTATCGACAGATCATTAGGTTGATAGATTATTAGAGTTAAAAAGCTCAAGAGTCACTAATCAAGTGAAATGATTGGCTCAAGGTCCAACTTTTGAGGCTAAAAGATACAAAAGGTACATTATTAAGGATTTGAGGTTTCACACTAAAAAGATGAAATGTGGTAGGAAAACACAAAATAGTGGTGTTATGGTGACAACAAAAACATCAACATCAAATGATGAGGTTGTTTATTATGGTATGTTAAATAATATAATTGAGCTGAATTATTATGAAAACTTTAAAGTTGTATTATTCAAATACGACTAGGTAGATGTGGACAGGGTAAAAGGGATAAAGGAAGATTCACTGGGTTTTACACTTGTGAATTTGTCAAAGCGGATTCATATAGGTGCACATATAAATAATGAACCCTTCATTTTTGCATCTTTAGAGCAATAAGTGTTTTATGTTGAAGTGCATGGCAACCTAATTGGCATGTAGTGATCAGAACAAAATCTCAAGACTTGTATGAAACGGGTGATGAGTTGTCATTCTATTTAAAACATGGATTTCCTTTAACTGCTGATTGTGAAATGAATGGACAAAGTAATGAGAAAATGAATGAAAATTGGGTCAAGATTGACATTGAAGGCACAATTCTAGATGTAGTAGTTGATGAGAGAAACAATGATGATGGTTTGGAAGATGATTAATATTTTATTTTCATATACTATATTAATACTTTCTTTATTATGTTATTTACAATTTTCCTTTTTTATTATATTTAAAATTATTGTTAGTTTGGCCTTCCTCTTTTAAGTCTATTTTATTTTGTTTTAACAAATTATGGTAGCTTAGCTTAAATTCCTTACATTTTGAGTCATCATATCTAATTTGGCCTTGTTGTTGTTTGATTTTGGGTTTGAGCTAAAATTTTCTCATTATCTTTTGGCTCATATTGATGTATAATGCACTTATTATTGCTTTATTTATGATTTGGGTATGTTGATCTATATTGATAATTGAGTTATTATTGCTTACTCTGTTTTAATCATGAAAGGTTACACCTCATGAGTATGATTTTCTCTAGCCATTGCTTATTCAGTGTGGTGAATCTTTTTTTTTTTTAGTTTAGTTTGTCCTCAATGTAAGTTTTGTTTATTTGGTGTCAATTTTCGCATTGGCATTTGTCTTGGTTTCTAAGATGGGTGTTTAGTACAAGTTTCTATGTATGGCCCTCTGATTTGATCTTCTTGGTTCCCTATTGAAAATTTTGGCTTCAAGAATTAGTTTTTTATAAACTTTTTTTTATTTTGGTCCAATTGTTAATGAGTATTGACACACTACTTTTCTTTTTCTTTTAATTATAATTACTTTAAAAGATTAATCATTTTCTTTCTATCATTGATGTGACTAAGCATATCATACATCTTAAGATTTATAAATTATACAATTAATATGAGGGTTTTATGACTTTCCATTAACAAATCAATGTGGCATTAAAAAAAGGTTTAAAATTAATATAAAAAATATAATTGTTATTGTGCAAAGTTTACTATTATTATTTTATTCTAAACATCTTTTATTGAAGGAATTTTTAAAAAAATTATTAAAAAATATGTATTTTTTTAATTATTCATAAGAATATATTTTTATTAAAAGAAAATATTTTTAATTAAAAAATATTTTTATCAAAGAAAAATATTTTTAATTTTTATTAAAAATATATTTTTAATATATATATATATATATATATATATATATATATATATATAGTAAAGAAAAATATTTTTAAATTTTTCATTAAAAATAATTTATTATTTTTATAAAAAGTATAAGTAAAAAATTATTTTTATCAAAAGAAAATATTTTTTATAAAAAATTAAGTTTATGGTGGTATGATACTTTAGAATAATAAAATA
The DNA here is from genome assembly GCA_948294925.1 of Codiaeum variegatum. Classification (NCBI taxonomy): domain Eukaryota; kingdom Viridiplantae; phylum Streptophyta; class Magnoliopsida; order Malpighiales; family Euphorbiaceae; genus Codiaeum; species Codiaeum variegatum. The sequence goes on along the minus strand of CAOJBK010938826.1, from coordinate 4,803 downwards.
AAATTTTAAAAAAGTGTCAACATCATTCTTAACATGTCAATTTTTACCTGAAACATACTAATTATATAATAATAGAACAAAAATAAAGTTTAGGATAATTTAGTGACAAAAATGAGTTTAGAGACAATTGTATAATAAGGGACTAAATTTAGGAGCACTAGTTGTAATTTAACCTATATATTAATAGGTCTAGAATGCAAATTAATTTTAATAAATTATGTAGTCAGGGTTTGGACAATCACGCTTAAAGTCCATAGCAAACACCACACAAATGGCTACATAGATTAAAAAAAATTGTTAGGTGTATTTATGCCAATTCCTTTGATGCCTATAAAATCCCCCTTTGCAGACTTAATTGTCAATTCTTTAGATAGGATGAAAGGCAATTACACCACCATCAAGAGGGACATTGCCTAAGAGCACAGACTAACAATTTATATCAACCTATTATACTAATAGCCTTTTCTTGTAAATAGAACACAAACGTAGGAATAATTGGCCAATCGCTCAAAGGATCTTGAACCAAACATCCAAACATCGAGCGCTTTCAGCCACTATGATCATTTAATGTCAATCTCTCATTCTCCCATTTTCCATCGTATCCAAAGCACTACCTAGGTGGAGGAGTAAATGAGTCAAACTGACTTACAATCTACTGAAGATCAACAGAGAAATACTTGAAATTGACTCAGTTTAAGTCGAGTCGAACTTGAGATTTACATTAGTCTACTCTATAGGCCATGAACTTAATTGATCTTTGTGTAGCTATTCTTTGCTCTTACATATACTAATTAATTATATATTTATAACTTAAGTCGAGTCAAGTATCAAGTCAAACATTAGTTTTGTACTAAGTCTAGCTCGACTTTGGCAATGAGTTAGCTCATTCAGTGATTCATTCCAGCTTGAATTTGACACAAGTTAACATGAACTTATAAATTTTTTTCAATTTTGAGATATTCGAAACTTAACTCAAGCCCAAGCTTGAGTAGTCTAATACTTTGTCTCAATTAAGCTTCATTACACCTCTATACCTAGGTTTATCATGACTCATGAAAGGGTTGTACTAGGTTAATAGAGACAATTACAACATTATCACTATAGTTATAAAGAATCGAGAACATTTAAACCCAAGTCAATCATGCACAAAAAACTCCACGAGGAAAACTACAAAAAAAGCAAATACACAAGAAAATATAACTTGCTTAATTATAAAACCAGTTATTTATAATTAATTACACACAAAAACATAGCCTAGTGGCAAATGTATATTTAGATTGTGGAATAGACCCGAGTTCGACTTCCACTCCCATTAAAAATATAGTTAAAATTAATTACAATGCATAAGTTCCATATAAAATATTGCAATTTCGGAGAAAAAACTAATATTAATTTCATATTTAATCAAAATGATTGAATTTCAAGTGTCACAATTTCTAGTATCTATTCTAATTTTCAAACAACAACTCACTAGTTGCCTATAATTTCCACAACTCCATTTGACAATGAGTTGGACAAAGTTTTTTAATAATTTTTAAATATTTTTCTTAAAACTAATTTTTAGAATTTTTTTTATAATGAAAATAAATTGATACTTCGTTTAGAAATAAACTTGAAAAAATGAACTTATAAAAGATAATAAAAAAAAACTCTAAAACATTTTTTGTTTTTCTTAGTTTTATAATAATAATCTTAACACACTTTTTATTAATAGACATTAGTTTTTTTTTTTCATTTATTTTGTTGATATATATTAAATTAATTAATTAAAATATTATGTAGAACATGCTAATTATAATGCTAAGGGAATCAAGATTAAAAGTAAAATCAAATAAAAGATAAAACGAGAGTGAGAATATAGTGCCATAAATGAATGACTATTGAATATATCTTCAATGCTCACTTAATTGTACTTGTGGCAATACATTACTATAGATGTAGAGCTTTTATTTTTTAACTTTTGTAGATGTGGAGATTAACTTACTAGTGGTTAGTGTATTTTCAATGCTCCTATTATCTTTAAAAAAACTCCTATTATTTGTAGAATTTTTTAATTATTAAACACCTGAAAAATATTTTTATTTTTTTATGAGTAGGCACTAAAATTCACATCTTTTCTCGTATTAAAATTTTAGATTAGCACCACAAAGTTTCATCTTTTATCACGTTGCCATGTTCTTGTATATCATCTCATATTCTTCAGCTATAATTTCTTTTTCTTTATCAAACCTAACAATTGAATTTAAAGTTTGTTCTATGGTCTCAAGTTCATTTCTTCAATCCTAGTAGTTCAAGACTAGATGCAAGCTATGTTACCCCTTTTTTATATTTTTCTTCCTTTGCTCACATTTTGGTCAGGCCACTGTATGCTTTAACTATCTTCAAGTTATTCCATAATATATTTTTCTTGAATTACAATTGGTATTTGGTAAAGTTTTGGGATGTTTTTCTATTCGCTGCACTTATTTACATCCCTTTACATTATAATAGATCAAAATTGCAATCTCAAACGAATATTTAAAATCAATTTTAATCAAAGTAAAGCTCTAAATATTTCATAAATTCAAAATGTGTAGTGATTTCTATTATATGAGAATTTTAACATTTCTAAATATATTTAATTTATATTCACTATTATTTGTTTTAAGTGTTAGGTTGTTCTAAAATATAAATGCTGAAGAGAATTAGGAGAGAAAAAGAAGCATCTAACTCTTTGCAAGCTAAAAAAAAGAAACCAGTTGTTGCTATCCCTTCAAGTTCTCAATGATGCTCGCCTTAACTTCTTGATGAAGAAGAGACAATGCAACAAAATGTTGAATCCCTTAGTCCTTATCCCACAATTTTAGATGATATTGTAGAAAACTTTAATGATGAGGAGCGTATGTTAATCATTGGGAATGATTAGCAATTCACATTCATTTATTTTTAATAAAGTGATTTAACTATTTTTTTTATTGCATTGTAGTTATTCTTGACCAACCACGCAAAAGTTGAAGACCTACTATTCTTGCAGACATTTGGAACTTTCCTGAAGGTCAGGAGTTGGAAGAATAATTTAATGAGCTCAATCAATGCATTAATGATGGTGAACTTGAATACTTTTGTGCGACGGTAGCAAGAAATCCAAAATTGACACCATTTGTATATGTATATGCTGATTGAAGGAAAGTTCCTAAATTAAAAAAAAAAAGAAAGATGCAATATGGGAAATTGTCTTGGTACCTTTCTAAACACTAATATACTTCATATTTGTTTTGAGTTACAATTTTTTTCCCCTTATGACTTAGATATGAAAATAATTTTTTGATGATCTCTTTTTTAGACCAAATTTAAGTTAGCACCATGTAGAAAAAAGTGGGTGCTACAACAAGTTACCAAGTGCCTAAGGAATTATAAGCACACATTGTATGAAGAAAATTTTCATAAATACAAATCATTAGCTGAGCTGAAGGAGAACCCACTTCCTAGAATTGACAAAGATCAATGGGAAAAACTTGCAACTCAATGGTACTCAGAGGAGTGACAGGTATTTATGGAAGATTTATGTTAATATATTTTTTAGTTACTTTTATTTACTTAAAACTTAGTTATTTGCTAATATGTCTTTAAATATACTTTGATATTTATATTTATAGAAAAAATCTGAAAATGGAAGAAAAAGTCGTTCACAAATGAAAATGCCATATATTTCTGGTACTATATCTCTACCTCGATGAGTTGCAATGGAGGTATTATATTTTTTATTTGTTAAAATTATTGTTGTTATTTAATTGGATGGAAGAAATATTATATTTATCATTAGTTTTCCTTTTCAAGTTTCTTGCTTGTATGTGTAAAAGAAGTCTATAGAGATATAATTTTAATAAACTATTGGATTCATAAATTGAGCAATTTGATGAAAAAAGTTTTAATGTTACTAATTTTGGCATTAACCAAACATGTGTATTAAAGTAATCAATGATATCATAAGCTCTTATGCAATAAGAGAGAATATTAAAGATACCACATTGATGAAATTAAATTAAATTATAAATATTAGTAGCACTTTTTTCGCCAAACAATATTAGTAGCACATGGATGAATGTAGTCATTCGACTTTAATTAAAAGAAATGAACATTAGTGTTCTCTTTCTAGTTTAGATTTTTATAATAAATGTTTAGTAAGTAAGGTTTTGTTATTACTAGCCATAATGATTCGGAGCTAGGAGTTATTTTGGTTGCGTCAAACTATTGCTTTATCATTGTATTTGACAAAATTGATGTTAATTTGTTTATCTATATCCTACTAAAATTTGTCCTATAGTTTCTTATAAGTTCACTTTACTACATCTTATTTTTTAATGAGGGATTTCTAAGATGTTTTTCTTGGATTGTCATAATTTTTTAGAATTTGAACTATACAAACTTTACATCATCATTTTTATACATATCAGACAAATAAGTGTCAAGTTGAAACTTATTTTTTAAAGTTAAGCTCTAAATTGAAATAAAGTATAATTAGTTAGTTTGTTAGATAGAATTCTAAATGTAATTGATGAAAAGAAAAAGAAATAGAAAAGTATTTTTTTTATTTACTGAAATTCTAAAATTTTCTTATATAATCACCTTTTTTATCATAAGCTTAAATACTAAAAATGAATAAGATATACATTTATTTATTTGTTAATATCCTTTTTGCATGACTTATTTAACATGTTCATATATTTTATTCTTAAAATAATGCAATTTATTATACAGCTCAAGAGTAAGGATGGAACACAACTCTATGTGAAATACCACAAGCATAAGGATGGAACGCTTGTA
>CAOJBK010938739.1:0-19093 GCA_948294925.1 Codiaeum variegatum | reverse complement strand
TTTTTCAAATCCATAGACTTGGTTTGCATATTAAGTTGCCAAGTTTCCATCAATGCCAATCTCTCACTTGAAATTCCTGTATCCTATAGGAATCACCCCTTTTGATGGATTTATAAGTTCAAAGACTTGATTCGCATACACATAATCCATTTAAATGTCATAGCCTTTATCATTTTGAAGAATCTATATCTCATATAGTTTCCTCAATTCCCGTAGGATCAACACTTGATCAACTTCTTCATAAATGTACAACTCTTATACATTTCATGAAGAAACCTGTATCTCTCCAATTGGTGAGACACACTATTAACCCTTCGAGGTCCTTTTATGTGGATACATAATTAACTGGAAAAAATTATTCACGAGGTTGATCAATTTTACTTGACCATTTTGTTGGATCTCTTAGGATGATAACTCATCCTATATCATCTTCCTATCTGTGCCATTCTCTTGAAGAAATTTCTTTCTCAAGAAAAAGATAACCTGGCTAACAACACTTATTTGCCTATAGAAGATAATAATAGAATCCTAAACTGCCTTTAGGATATCTAACAAACCTATCCTTAATAGACTTTTCATCCATTTTGTCTTGTTTATTAGCCTTTTAATGTAAGCTAACACTACTAATCTTAATAGACTTAAGACTTGCCAGTGTACCATATCTCATATGGATTTATAGAAAAAAATAATGATGAAATTCTATTAATGATATATGGAACTACATCACTTGCTAATCTCAGTAAAGAAATTTGCAAACATTTATAGTTCATTATTAACTGCACCTTATCTCATGGGGTACGATCTCCTTTTAGACATACAATTTAGGTTATAGGATTCCAAAAGGAATATTTAATATTATGCAATTTGTCTTTTAGAAGTTTCCAAAATCCATTCTAAAGGATTTACTCCCTCAACGTGATTGATGGTTTCAATATCTTTAGATGTGTGTTTTTCAACTTCATTCATGAATCATTTGAACTCTTCAAATAACTCATGTCTATATTTCATCAAATAAACACACTCTAATCTCTTAAGATTATCTGTAAATAAGATGAAACATAGATACCCTCCTTAATCCATTTTTCTAAATAGATCACATACATACCATATATGAATTCAAAAAATCCATTTTGCTCTTCCACTTTGTCTAATAAAGGTGATCTAATCACTTTTGCCATTGATTCAAGATTCAAAAGTCAGAGTAGGTTCACTTCCTATCTAGGAACCCCATGTTCTTCAACCTTAGAATCTTTTTCTTTGGCTAAATGATCTAGTTCTAAAAGGCTAAATAAAATTTTGAATTAGGATTAGGTCTTAATTATGGCATCAATATTACTTAAGCTCGGAGATGTTTTTGTTATTCCATTATCTCATAATAGAAATAATTAAGTATAACCCATGTCAATAACTCTATCATTACAATAGAGATATATCCCTTAAAGTTAGAATTCAGAACTCATACTTTCAAGAAATAATGTTTTGATGACATTAGGTACATGTAAAATTTTTTTTCAACAAAAACTGATATCACATATCAATAGGGTTCAATTCAATTTCCCTTAAAACAACACTTGTTCCAATAATTGAATTAATTCCTATTCTTTCCAAACTTAATTGAAATGAACTATATTTGGCATATTAGAAGTAAAATAGTTGAAAATTGTCTCATTAATCTCTTGCTCTTGCTATTGTCTCTAAGGTATTCTAAACACCTTTGACAATGTACTTCTAATTACCAAAGTAATGGAAACTCTTTCCTTGCTATGTTAGAAGCTTCTTATGTGGAATTCTTTATCCATACTGATCTTCTAAGTTAGGACAAATCAAAGGTTCCCAACCTATCCACATAGTTTGGCCCCATGAACTTATTCATTAGTATGCTAATTTAGTGGATGGGATTTGTTCATGTTATCAGACTATTGTAGAAAATAATAAGATTGCTTTATTCTTATGTGAAATGTAAAACTACTATTTGATTTGGTTTTTAATCAAAATATTATTCCCATTAACTTGATGAATCTTATACTTCCAAATTAGGAAACGGAGATTCCATTGAGGTGAATCTCTAGTGGGTCGATTGAAATCTTGCAAGGTGAATAACTCTTGTTCTTCAATCTCATAAGCTATTTATTATCTTTCTAAGGATTGAATTCTTTCAAGTGAGCAACTCTTGCTCATCATAACTCTTAAGAGATTCAATCTATTGGCTCTTAATGTGTCCAACCGTAAGCTACGCATTGTCTTTCTAGGTCTTTCACATAAGTTAAGTCACACCCATCGGACTAGTGAGTATGACGATTTGAAAATTATACAACTCAGGTACTCATTTTTATTCTTGCCATACAATGTATCTCATACTCATAACATCACATGTTTTACAATGACAACAATAAAATAAGTTCAGAAACATATTTTCAAGATTCATAGCTCCAATGGAGAGCCTTGACTTAATATAAAACTTTGGAAGATTTTTAAGTCTCTAATAAATTAGGTCTCACTATACACATTATCCATTTTAACATACATCACATGCATCATATATATCATTAAAATGGACAATATACACATGGGTATGATCATGGACTTAAGGCCTTAATTCCCAGCCATAAGAAAGGAGTAAGGATTTTTAGGTTATCAAATTACAAGCATACTAAGACTACACTAGTCTTCATGCTCCCACTAGACATCTTCATAGGTTAAACCCTCTTTTACTTTTGCACCTCCACATCTCATTCTTACATATGTAACCTTGGCATACCAAGGCGAGATTACAAAGAAAAGAATGCCCTTAGGCTCAATGAATTTGAAAATCCTAAATAAGCAATTAACTCTTAATTACATGCTCTTATTATAATAAAGAATATTACAAGCTCCATAATAGCAATTGTCAAGTTAAAAGTCCATGATCACCCATTCATGCCATTACAAACACATATCATATATATAACTCTTATACATTAGGTATGTGTTTAGGTACTTTAACCTTTTGGAACCCTTCCAAAACTTGAATATCCCATATACATTACTTTGAAGTCCATTTATGTTATTAAAAACATTGCTTGAAGTCTTGGAAGCAATCCCAAACACTTTGAGAAATTCCCCATTTGGCAGTGTGCTCTCACAGGCAGTGTCATAGGCTGTGACACCAGCCGTGAGAGCCAAAAACCTCTCTCATGATCTGTGTCACAGGCCATGATACTGACCATGAGTGGCTTCTGCCTTACTCTAAATGGAAAAATGCTCTCATGGTCAGTATCATAGGCTGTGACACTGACCGTGAGATGCTATTACCTCTTTAAGGATGGCAGAATGCTCTCCCGGTCAATGTCACGGGCCGTGACACCGATCATGAGAGGCTATTACCTCTCCAAATCCACTCACATAGTATCTCTCTCTATGGCCATGGGAGGCTCTCACAGGCTGTGAGGGGAGATCGTGACAGTGTAAAATCATAGCAAATCATCTAATAAACACACCAGCACAACTATGGTTTTGCATAACACATTAGGTGGCTCTGCTACTACTTGATGGGATAATTTAACGAGCCGTGCAGCGGAAGCAAAAAAAAAAAGGGGAATCGAAACACATCCCTAAAAAGGAGATTTGGATTTTGGTTTTCAAAACTTTTCAAAAATAATACTTTGTTAATACTCTTTTAACAAAATCTAAGTTAGGCAATGTTTTAAACTCTTTGAAACTTTGCCATAACCTAGGGTTTTAGTAAATGCATTTCGTAAAACTCTTTTGCCAAAATCATTTGAAATTTCAAACACTTTGAAAAATTATTTCTATGTCAAAACCCTTTTGACATAGAGGGTTTAGTCATTTATCAAAAACTTTGACTAATGTCTAAACCCTATGATAGGCCCATAATTCAACCATGGATATATTCACAATTTGTGTTCAAAACACAAGTTGAACAAAGAATGATAAGAAGCATAAATACCTCTTGCTCTCCTTTGTTAAGCCCCTTAAATGTGAAGCCTCTAGCTTGAGACATACCTAGTTATCCTAATAGCTTATTCTCTAATTCTCTTCAAGAAACTTGAATCGCCTATCATTGGAATCACCCAATTGCTTGATTCTTACTTCTTTACTTGAGAACTTGAGACTTTGAGGATGGATTTGGACTTTATCTTCTCCACACTCCCTATACAAGGGCTAATTGAAAAATGAGTTTGTTCTTGAAGAAATACTCTTCAAAATAGACTTACTCTCTTAATTTTATGTGATTTTGAAGCTTTCTCTCTCTAACTCTTAGAGATCTTCTCTCTCTAGCTCATTGAAGAAGATGATGAATAGTAGCTCCATCATCTTCTAATTTAAGTGTAAGAAAGTGTTAGGAAAAAAAGATGAAGCAATCCCATATTTATACCCATACTTTCTTCAATCACTTTTCTTTAAATTAATGAAATATGTTGCGAAATTATGGTTACTTGATCTAGTTGATAATTAACTAATTGACTAATCAATTACTCAACTAGATTAAGTAAATAATTAGTAGGAATCATCTTTAAACCTTAATTAACCACATCATGTGTGGATTAAGCTAACATTTTGATATCAAGCTTAATCATTTTAATCATCATTCCAAAACCATTTCAATTATCCCCACCCATTTGTATCCTATACAAACTAAAACTTAATTGAAATTTCCTCTATGTGTATTAAACATCCAGATATGCTAGGATCCTGTAAATTTAATTACATGTTCAATTCTATAATAATTAATAATTAATATAATCATTAATATGATACAAACAAGCTAATAGGAATCACCATTTAGTATGTGACTTACTAGGTTCATGTTCTAATTGGCAATGGGATAAAGAAAACTCTTTTCTTCCTACCAAGTGTGTTAACCTAATTCCACATTTAGTCCCATAAGTCATGAGTGTCGTCTAGTATAACATATCATGACTATCTAATTAGAAATGAATGTCGGTGATCATATCCTTAACACAAATATGGACCTCTCGATCATAAATACTGTGCACTTGAATCCCTTCATTATGGATTCTCATTCTCAGCTAGGGTCATGGAAGAAGTTAAACCCTATGTGCTAGATCATATGACTTCTATTTGGTGTGAGTTCTCGATAAACCAGTTCAATTAAAAACTCTTTCTAGTGAACCTTATCCATTTTGGCTAGAGATTTGCATATCAAGAACAACCAGAAGTCATAGGATTCCTTCCTTTGTTACCTAAGTTAATGAATTCTTTCTTGGATAAACACTTATCCTAATATACCACTGATTATCGCCACCACATGTCATATACCAATTTATGACTATCATCGATATGTAAGCAGTAGCAAACCATAGCAACCAATATGCCAGATAACATGTCACCTCAAGTCTAAGGATTATATGCATAATCCTGATCTAGATGATGCGATATTGACTAGTAGGTAACAACCCATGTATCCATCATCTAACATCACTATTCAGCTTATTCATCTCATGAGTGCTTACGTGTTGTCACGACATCACATGTCTGTAGCATGAGACTCACTACCTCTACACCTATATGTATCTCATACTTATCATGGATGACAATAGAGGTGATGGTCTTCCGGATTAATGGCATCCCTACCAATAATCCTATGACCATGAACAACCTTTAAAGCATTTGTTATAAGGGTAATTTGTTACTCATATTCTTAAACTTTTTGAGAATAGATTCCCTATAGAATACTTAAGGGACATATATATATTCAATATAAGGAATGTATTCACTTAAAGAACATGTATACAAATCTAGTTAAGGTTTTCATTTACATTCACATGCTGAGTGTAAACTCTAGGGCATACACTGCTAACACCCTTGACTAAAGCTATGAGTTAGCAATAGTTAGATTATCATCTCAAAATGATGGGTCTTAGATACTGTGTAGATTAGCTCTAGATTAGCTCTAGTGAAAATGGGAAATTGTTAGGGTTGTATGCCCTAGAGCCTAAACTTTATGTATATATTTGTAATCTTAGTCCATTAATGGCTATTAATATATATGTTTTCATTTAATGATCATTTTCATTTCAGTGCATTACGTATATATGTTCCATAAGTTCTATGTAAGAGAGTCTATTCGCAAAGAGTTTAGGAATTTAAAGATAGATTCTTTTTGTTATAGACTCTAAAGTAAGTTCACAGTCATAGGATTATTGGTAGGACCGTCATTAATTCGAAGAGACCGTCACCTCTATTGTCATCCATGACAAGTTTGAGATACTTATTGGTATGGAGGTAGTAAGTCTCAAACTATAGACATTTGATGTCATGATAATACGTGGACACTCATGAGATGAGTAAGTCGAATAGTGACATTACAACCATTGATCCCTTGAACTCTTTTGGTTGCCCTTTTGCTTAGGTTCAAGTCTCAACTCCAAGTTAAGGAACAAATGAGTGTGGTTAAGTTTTAGACTCTAATAGCATAGGTAAAGTCCTAGAACTATGAGAAGAGAAAGAAATTCCTTTAAACACTTCAAAAGCTCTCAACTCACAATCTAGAAAATTTCATGCACTATGACTTAATTAATTAGGTAAAACATTTTTACCTTTTATATGTAGAGTTCTTCCACTAACTAGGTGAGTCACCACTCTCCTCCACTAACTAGGACACTTTTCATGACTTAGTGAATTGCATGAAAACACTTATTATGACAAAGCCAAGTGGAGTGTTAGTTGGCATCCCCATTTTAGTTAGTGAAAATTTTTTGCATTATTAGTTATCATATAACTAATAATCTTTCTTCAGTCCAAGTCCATTTTTCAATTTAATCCTTAGTGTTTTGTATGTCATATAAATATTAACTAAATTGAAATACACTCCTTTAAAATGAACTTCAAGACACGCTAGGGTCTTTATGATTTAATCATAAGTTCAATTAAATTATAATTAATATTTAATTGAACATTTCAATTGAGTATTAATTATAATGTCCTTGCACAATGCTTGCTCAATACTTTACGATGTGTGACTCACTAAGTTCATGTCCTAAATAGCAACGAGATACGATAACTCTTTTTCCTTTATCTATGTATAGAATCTCATTTCATACATAGTCTTGTAAGTTATGAGTGACGTCTAGCATAACATATCACGACTACCTAAATAGGAATGAATATTAACGATCAAGTTAATGAACATATAACATGGACCAACGATCATAGTTACCATGCACTCAAGTTTTTCATTATGGATTCCCAATCTAAGCTAGAATCATGGATTCGTCAAACTCTATATGCTTCGATCATATGACCATTTCTAAGTTCTAGTCCTCGGTATTCTCGATTCTTACTAGAAATAACTTTCTAGTGAATTTTATCCACCTTGGCCAAGGATTTCATATCGAGGAGAACTAGAAGTCATAGGATCCTTACTTGTTTACCTAAGTTAATGAATTCTTACTTGGAGAACATTTATCTCAATATATTACTGAGTACAACCACCACATACCATATACCTCTAGAAGGCTAGTAGAAGTATGTAAGCAGTAACAAACTGCACCTACCAATATATTAGATAAATTCCACCTCAAGTCAAAGGACTATATGCACAACTATGACTTAGACGATTAAATATTGACTATGGTAAAACCCATGTACTCATCGTCTAGCATCACCAGTTCAACTTACTCGTCATATGAGAATCCACATGTTATCATGACATCACATGTCGGTAGCATGAGACTCACTACCTCTATTACCATAAGTATCACATACTTACAATGGATGACAATAACGATGATGGTCTTCTGAATTATCGATGTCCGAATCGATAATTCTATGACTATGAACTATTTTTATAACATTATAACAACGAGAACCTGTCACTCATATTCTTAACTTCTTAAGAATAGATTCTCATATAAAATGCTAATGGAACATATATAAATTATAATAAATGTGGAATTCATTTAAATGATATATATATATATATATATATATATATATATATATTATTGCCATGGGGATTCAATTATTACATTTACAATTAGCTCTAGGGCATACAAGTCTAATAGTGAGAAAGACCATGAGAAATGGGCAAGGAATCAAGAATCAGAGGCTTGTCACGGCCATTATCACGACCCATAACAGAGCTCGCGAGAGTAGTTCCCCCATTTATATTGAGAAACAATAGTTTCTTATGATCCCTGTCATGGGTCGTGACATCGCCAGTGAGAACTCACCATTTCTCAAGAATTTTGATGAGTCCAACTGGTCATAGAAAACGGGACGGGCCGTGGCACAGGCCATGACAAGCAGTCTGACACACTATAAAAGCCATTTTTATAGAAAAAGAAAGGGGGGCTTAGTAAAAAATAGAGCTTTAAATGCCCAAAAGGTTCTAAAAACCCTAAAAGGGCCAAGAACCAAGAAATTGCAAATCAAGGGAGCAAATTTGAGGTGGAGTAACACATCCAAGATTGAGCAAAATTATCAAGGGATTAGAGGATTGAGCTAGATTTCTCCATGGGTTTTATGGTTTCTTTCCTTATTCTTTTAACTTCTTGTTCTTTCTTTATGATTATGAGCTAAATATCACTTGTCTTCCTAGATTAGACAAGTTTTAATTGCTTTGTATGGATTAATTAATAGTTTTCTTACTGAAATTCAACGTTTGCATCAATTTGTACTTTTGAATGAAATTTCCTAAACTTTACATAGAAATGCATGCTTGCTTGTAATGGTTGTTATTCTTTCTTTGCTAGAGATAGAAAGATTGAGCTTAGAACACTCAAAAGCCTATGGGTTTATTGTGATTTCTAGAAATAGATTCATAAACACCTAAGGTTTTCTTTGATTCCTTTATTTACTTAATGCTTTGCCTAATTGAATGGGTCTATCAAGAGATTCTTTACCCATTACATAGGAATTAAGGATTCAACCTCTTAAAAAAGGGTTACATCTAGTTTTATGGGATTAACCATTTGATGTTTGAATGAAATTTCATTAAGTTGTTGATTTTTCTTACAATTGTGGTTAATACGAGTTGAAGTCTAGGTATATGCTCTATCCTTGATTGTTCCTTCTTAAATCTTGCATTTTCCTAAATTTACCCCATTAGTAATTAGTTAGTAGTTAGGATTTTAATTTTTAGTTTATATTCAATTAAAACCAACATTAATTATGAACTAGACAATAGTTTAATTGTGGATTGATCTTGTTACAACTATACTACCTAAACGATAGATGCATTTGCCTAGAGCTAGGGGAGAATTAGTCATCGAGCTTTATAAATTGTGAAACCCCAGGTGTTACCTCAGATGAATATCATCTGACATGGGAATAAGCCTAGAATCCAATATGGCATGATGACAATCCTAGAATATGACATGGCATGGCCACAAGCCTACAAGCTAACACAGCATTGTCACAAGCCTGAAATTCGAGACAACACCTATGGGTTCACTATTATCAGAATCACCTTCTGCTTGAAACTAATTAAAATAAGGGGGCAGCTGTGAACCCTCAAGTTTACACCTTCAGAATCACCAGTTATCTCATGACTCTCAACTAGACTTAAAGGTTTAGGAATGGAATAAGGGCCCAAGGGGTAGTGCCCCTTGCTGCATCATCACAAGCCCAAAATCTGAGACAACACCTATGGGTTTACCATCATCAGAATCACCTTCAGCTCAAAGCTAATACAAAAGAGGGGGTAGCTATAAACCCTCGATTTTGCACCTCCAAAAACACCAATTTCCTCATGACTCTTAAATAGACTTAAAGGTTTAGGAATGGAATGGGGGTCAAAGGGACAATGCCCCTTGCTGCATTAGGAGCAGCCCCCCGGACAAAAATTTTAAATACCAACATTTACATGGAAACTTTTGCATATTCAGAAATATTCTCAAGGAAAACTCCATATTTTACACCATCAAATTCAGCCCATCAATACGAGCCCACATGTTCAAATCATGCTCAAATCGGACCTCAAATAAACCTAGAAAATCTAAAAAAACTAAACCAAATTAGATTAGACTGGACCATGAAAACTAGGCCCAAACCCATGTGCTAAGGCCTTGACGCATGAGCCAAGGCTCTAACACATAAGTCAATGCTCTGGCATATAAGCCTAAGCCGATGCTCTAGCGTATAAGCCTAAGCCAATGCTTTGGCGTATAAGCCAGAGCCATGGCGCACAAAGCCCAAATTTCAGACTTTTTTTACTCGATTTTCTATAACTTCAACCTCCGAGTCATTTTTCAAACAAATTTTGATACAATGAACCTCTGTCAAATCATTTTTTTAGAACTATTTTCTACACGAAACGCTACTGAAAACACCTCCAAACACAAAAATTCAGACTGCAATACTAGATTTTCTACATTTCGATTAGACAATCATTCTACAATCCATGATTCATCCTCCAATCAATTTATAGAGATACTTCTCTGAATGCAATGCGACCCAATCCAGCTTAATCAAATCATCCAATCCGCTGGTTCCAAAGTTCCAAATGCCAAATGTAGGATATGCAAATGGTATAATATTTAGGTTCTAAATTAAAAAGCCCTTAAAATTGACTTAAACAAATTTCAATTAATCAAAATCTAAACTAATTAATAGCCTTTCGATTAATTCTTTAAAATAAAATGAATTAGCATTTGAACACACAACCAACCAACCCACTATTTAGAAAGAACATTATGGTAATATATTCAACATTTCAATTTAAATAACTATTCAAAAATCAACAATTCTATTGGACAAGTCCACAAAACTCATCAATTAAGTGAATCACTATCAAACACTTTCTCAACAGTTAGTGCATATTTTCATATGTTATTAAAACTAACTAAGGAAGAAAAATATATAGAAGAAGAAGAGTTTTATTTCAATGAAACTATACTAAATGATATAGCTAGTGTTGAAATAACAGTAACTGATGGAGAATAAGTGTTGAAAGAAGATGAAGAAGTTGAAGTTCAAGCTTCCAATGAGATTGTCCAAGAAGATGAAGATTAAGAACATATGATTAACCTATTTGAAAAAAAAAAGAAAAAAAAAAGCTTGAAAATGAAGATTCAGCAGAAGGCCAAGATTATGAAAAGAATTTGATTGATAAGTAAGCATTTTTAATTAAAAATTTATTTATTTAATAAATAAATAATACTTTACAATAAATAACTAATAATTTTTTAAATTATAGGATTGTTAAGGAATCAAAATCAGATGCAAAAGATGTCTTTAAGAGAGATAGTATGGAAAGAGAAGTTAGTGATGTTTCAAAGTTATTCAAATTAAAGTTGTGCCAAGAAGACAAATGCGTTGAGCGACTAACTGCAAAGGAAAAATTAGCCTGTGATTATCTTTTTTTTTTTTGCATCAAATGAGAAAAACATGTAAGTATAAATGAGTACAAAATAATTAATTTTTTTACATGAAATATATCATTAAACAATATGTCATAATTCATAACTATGAAATTATATTATGAGTACAAAATAATTATTTTTTTTACATGAAATATATCATTAAACAATATGTCATAATTCATAACTATGAAATTATATTATCTATATGCTGAATGTGTTTTTTAATACTAAATATTGTACACTTTTTATTTATTGAACTAATTTAACTGTATAAATATATTAAATATGAAACTTATATCGTTTGTAGTAAATAATGTTAATGAAAAAATATTAAAAAAATATTTTCTCAGTTCTATATATTAAAGAATAAATAATACTTTACAGTCTTTAAATACAAACTCTTCTTCTATTACCCTTAGAGAAAGGAGTGTGGAGAAGCTTGCAAGTCCAAAACCAATCCTCAAGTCTCAAGTTCTCAAGCAAAGGAGCAAGGATCAAAAGTTTGGGCAACCAAAGAGAGATGATTTAAGCTTATTGAAGAGAATTAGAGAACAAGCTTTTAGGAAAAGCTAGGCGTGTTTCATAATAGAGGCTTCACACTTAGGGAGCTTAATGAAGGAGGGCGAGATGTATTTCATACTTCTAACATTTCTTTATTCAATTTGAGTTTTGCACATAAATTGGTAATTATATCCACGGTTGAAGTTATAGGTCCAAACCTAGGTTTAGACATTTATCAAAGAGTTTGATAAATGACTAAACTCTCTATGTTAAAAAGGTTTTAACATAGAACTAATTTTCAAAGAGTTTGAAAATTTCTAAAGATTTTGTATAAGAGTTTTGACAAAATGTTTAAGTACCTAAACCCTAGGTTAGGGTAATGTTTCAAATTGTTTGAATAATTGCCTAACCTAATTTTGTTAAAAGAGTTTTAACAAAGTTAAATTTTTTGAAAAAGTTTTAAAAACCAAATCTTTCATATTCATTCTTCTTGCTTCTGCTTTGCAGCTCATAATTTTCCTTCATAAAATTAAGTGCTTATGGTGAAATTCTAGTGTTTAGGAGTGTGTCTGCCTAATTTGGGTGTGTAAAGGCATCTGAAAATTGTCTAGAAAAAAAGAGGTCCTAAAAACTTTAAAAAAAAGGTCCTGAAAAATAACTCAGATGGTCGAATTTATAAAAAATTGTGTCGAAAAAGTCAGGAAATTGGGCCTCATTTGTTAAAGACCAAACGCATAAGTTTCTACCTAATCCATTTAGGGATTCACGCATGTGTTAAGCTCCAAATGAATGCGTATGGGCCTTAACTCATGCATTTGGGCACTAATGCATAAGTCTAATTTTTTGGTTTCATCTGATCTTATTCGATTTATTTTTTCAACTTTTCTAGATCTGTTTGAGGTTTGATTTGAGAGCGGTTTGAACCGTTGGAATCGTATTGATGGGTTGGATTTTATGGTGCAAAAATATGGGATTTTCCTTGAGAATGTCTTTATATGCAAAATTTTTTATGTAAACCTTGTAATCTAAAATTTTCATCTCAAGGGCTACCTTAAATGCAGTAAAGGGTGTCGCCCCCTTGGCACCCATTTTGTTCCCAAGCCTTTAAGTCTACTTGAGAGTCATGAAGAAAACTAAAATTATGGACGTGTGAAATTAAGGGTTCATAGCTTCCCCCCCTTCTGAATTAGCTTCAAGTAGAAGGTGATTCTAATAATAATGAACTTATTGGTGCCATGTCAGATTCTAGTCTTGTGATGATACCATATAAGTTTATGGGCTTGTGACAATGCTATATCAACTTCTAAGCTTATGGTGGTGCCATGTCAAATTTTGGGCTTATCACCATGTCTGATTCTGAGCTTATGCCATGTCAGATTCTAGGCTTACAGCAGTGCCAAGTTGGATTTTGGGCTTGATGCCATGTTAGATTCTACGCTTATCCCATGTCGGCCTTTGAGCTTACAATATGCCAAGTTAGAGATGTCAAACATTGCAATTTTCATACAGATCTTGATGATTATGCCATAGGAACTTATGGGCTTGTTGGATGTTTAAGTTGTATCATGTGAGGCTTTGACCTTGTCAAATTTTGAGCATTGAAAGGTACTTGTTGTACCTTTGCATTGGGGTGAAGACTCCTTTGAGAAAATGCCCCCAGATATGTGCTTGATGATGCCAGTAATTGGAGGGAGATGCATCAAATGCGTGCTGAGTATGGCCCACTATGGGTCTTTATTTTGTAAAAGCTTTGCAAAACCTTAACGTTTGTATGAAATTTCAACTTTTCCTGAAAACTTTGCATGAAAAGTTTTTCTTTTTAGAAACAAAGTATTTTGTGAGTTACCCCATAAGTAGATCCATACTTTAGTCACATGGTGCATGGGTAATACAAGAACCTGAACAAGGTTGAGAGAATCAACCTCAGGCAATACAAAGTTTGGTGGTGCTTTAGGTTATAAAGACTTATTGGATACTTTTAAGTGTTTGGGACTTAATGGAATAAATTTTTAAGCTTGTTAACTGATTTTAATGGATTTTTTGTTTTTGAGCTCTAGGTTGGGAAGGCTTTATTAGTTGATTACTTCAGTAAGAATGCTTTTTTTGTTTGAGTGTCATAGAAGGTGATATGATGAACCTATCTGCTATGGCTATGGCACCTTTCAAATACAATAGTCTGGAAAATGATGTGTATTTAGGCAATAGGTGAAGGTTGATGCTTTTGCCTATTTATCCAAATGGTGAGGGAGATGAGTGATGGATTGGCTAATACCCCAGATGGGTGAAGGAAAGTTTATGGTTGATTTGGTTTCTTGGGTCAAGATGCTACTTAATTTTGATAGTGGTTGGTCCTCCACTAGGGATTTATAATCGATTCTGCATTGGTTGACTCCACTTAGGGAATAGTCATTGGCTGACTCCTTTGGAGGTTTAGTTTATATATGATTCTCACTGGGGATATGTTCTGAGAAATCCATTAGGGAAATGTTGTTGCTTGAGAGTTCCTCTAGTGATGAGATTGGTTTCCTTAGGGAATTTTTATGTCTAAGACATGTTTGAAGGATGAAAGGTGAGTGACATGTCAGTTTTATTTTGGGAGGTCCACTGGGGATGTCTTTTTTTTAAAGAGGATGAATGAAGTGCTTAATTTTTCAATGTTCCAAAAGGTGAATAAGATTTTAATAAAACACATTATTTTGATTAAAATCTCTAATTTTTACCTAAGCCACCCTTTCGAGTTTTCAACTTAGTGAGCAACCTTGAGTGTTGCCTAGACTACCTTTTCGGTTTTCAGTTTAGCAGGCTATACCCTAAATTTTGACTAAGTTGCTCATTTAGGTTTTTAGCTTAGCAAGTTTCATTCATTTTTCAATTTGTACATTTATTCATTTTAACTCTTACATTCAATGTTAAAGAGCCCAAATGATGTAAAACATAGAGTTTTATTAAATGCTTTGGACCGTCCCCGTAAGGACTGCCTACGTATCTCTTTATAATAGATTTTGAAAAATGAAGAACATGGAAATTTTTGGAGAATCAGGTCTATATAGTTCTTGTCACATTGATGGTGATGATATAAATGCAATGCTCAAACAGTGTATCAGGATGACATCTTTGCCAATCATGATCTTCTTGATGGACTGCTTGAGGTAGGTCAGAATTTTCCTCTAAGATCTAGTGTGGGTTACCTAATATCTTTAAGGACCGAGTTACCTTCATCCAGGTTTTTTATCTCTGACCCTTTTGTTGAAGTGCCTTACAAGCTTAAGTTGGTATTTTTGAGCTTGGTGAAGGGCTTCCATTTTAATGAGATTGAGTTAGTTGAAGTAGGCCTGTTGCCATTTAATTTCATCGATTTGACCCTCTTGGAGAACTCGGTCAGATTGAGCTTCCAATAGGTAGGATTGCTTCCATTTCGATGAGTAGGGTGTTGCCTTAGTAGATGATTTGAATGAAGTTATATTCCCAAGGAGGGTGTTTGGCAAGTGCAGATGCCAACTTCTATGATTTTTTTTGAAAGCCTAGTTGGCAGCTCCTTTGGTCTGTAAGGAGAAGACTTGTGATGTTGAAAGTGGCCACCTTTTTTTAGAGTTGAGGGCCATTGTTTGTGATAGCTTTGGAAGGAGCACCATCCTTTGTAATTATGTTTATCTTGATGAATTGTGCGTCCTTTTTTCTAAGTTAAGGACCATTCAACTTTTATGTGCTTGAGTTTCTATTTGATAAGCTTATGATCTAGAAGTTGGGATCTTGTAGGATGCGATACTTAGATCAATACCAGACTTCAAAGTGAAGCAATCTTTGAAATCTTAATGATTGTCTCTATACTAACCTATTTGAGCATGCAAATTCTATGGATGTTGTTTTTGAAATGTTAATGGGCTCTATAATAGCATCAGTTATTTGATTTATTTTTTAAGATTCTCTTTTACAGAATGATTAAACTCATTCACCAGTTGGAAGACAAAAGAGAATAAGGAAATAGGATCATAAAAACTTGTTCATTTTATTGGCCTAAAAAAGGGCCAAGTCATGGTACGATGTTGACAATTGAAAGTAGGGGATGGGTTACATGGAGAACCCAAGTGTTTCAGACTCAAATAATTAAGATTTAATTAACTCTAACTCAGGAAGGCTTTTCAAATTCAACTTCCATTTTAGAATATAGTAGAACTAGTCTTTCTTCAAGGGACCAATTATTGGGCTTCTCAGTGGAAGGCTCAGTATGCAATCTCAACAAAGAGTCCATTCTTCATAATCTTCAGAATGGATTGATTAGCAATCCTCATATAGTGGCTCCTCATTAGAAAAGGCTTCAAAACCAAGAATAGAAGATGTTTTGGATCTAATATCAATTATGTCTTTGATGTGGGAGGAAATGCTAATAAGCACTTTAAAACTTGGCTGGTATTGTGTGATCAGTCTGTCTCGATATACAGGGAGCATATTTTTCACAACTAAGTCAATTTGTTTAGATTTTACTGGCCAGTTTACCATTTGTGAAGCTTTCTTCATCCACCTCGTAATGAATGAGGAAAAGGTTCTTAAGGGTTTTTTTTAGTAGTCTCTAAATCTCTCCTTGTAACATCAATTTTTTCATTATATGAATATTGTTTTACAAAGGCATTAATGGATTCCCAGGTCAATTTCTTAGAATCATGTAGTTGTATAAACCAGTTCAAAGCTGCATTAGTTAGCGACTATTGAAAAAGTTGAGAAAGGAGCTTGCTTTCAATGCCGAGAAAGTGTAGTACACCATCATAGATCCTTAAGTGGGTTTAGGGGCAAGTAGTGCCATCAAACTTGTCAAATACAGGCATTTGGAATTTGAGAGGAAGCCTTGCATGGGGAAATAGACTGAGGGACTTAACATCAATCACATTTTTCTTTGTCTTGATACCGTCGAAGATTTTTTGCATTTCCTCATACTTTTCCATCATGTTTTTTTAGAAAAGGATGATCTTAGGCCCCCTTTTGGAAATGATCCAAGAGAGGGGCAGTTGGGGTTGCAATTCCATGGTCAATTTGTGGAGGCAGGATAACCACTTCTTTAGTGACTGGCTCTTTTATAGAATTGGATGATATAGATGCATGATAGGCTAGTTGAACACCAAACTGAGTCATCATGGTTTGAACTTTGCTCAGGATAGTCTGTTCTTAGGCTTACAGCATAGAGGTTATGGTTTCCTCTTGCTTTTCTAGAGTCTTATCTTACTTTTTATGAAGTCAGCTAGTGTGGTAGCAAGGTCAGTAGGTGGAGCAGCAACATTAATAGCATTCTTATTGTTGGAAGACATGGTGACCTTTAGGGTAAATGATAACTAGCAAATTATACATTATTTTACCCAATATTCTTGGTGGATTTTTATTATTAAATTGAATTTAATGTGTTTGTTCTAGTGTTTTCAGTCATTTCTAAGCAATCAATTGAATTCCAAAGTTATGAGGAACTATTTCAAGGATCGGGGTTAAAAGACGAAGAAAATATGTGAAAACGGAGTGAAGAATGAAGGCTCAGAGTTGCCTTATAGCCTATGAGACAACCCTTGAGATTGGTTGAGAAATTATCGGGCAGTAGTCTGTCACAGCCGGCGACACGGGCCATAACAGCGAAGACCTAGCCCGTGGGAGTAGCAAGCCAAGGACGTGAGAAATAATAGCTTCTCACGGTCCCCGTCACAAACCGTGATAGGGACTATGAGAGCTTACTACCTCTGACCAGACCAAGGGCAAAAGACTATCACGGCCATTGGCATGGGTTGTGATAGAGAGAGGCTGGATCATGGGGATACCAGACAAGGAGGCATGAGAAATAGTAGCTTCTCACGGTCCCCATCATGGGCCATGACAGGGACCGAGAGAGCTTACTACCTCTCACCAGACAAAGTCACAATCACACAGAGGCTGTTATGGGCACGGGCCATGAGAGCCGCCTGTGACAGCACTCTGAGATCTATAAAAGAGCATGAAATTTCATAAAAAAAAGGAGAACTTGACTCTTGCGAAAAAACACTGGTCCAGAAACCTAAGAAAAACATATTAAGGAAGGCTTTCAAAGCTAGATTAGGAATCATATCCTAAATTGGAGCAAGGATTAAAAGAATTTAGCTAAAATCTCATTGGGTTTTCATGAACTTCATGGATTTCTGCACTTTCTTCTCTTTTACTTATTCTTTTGATTTGATTATGAACTAAATATATTTATCAACCTAGATTAGATGAGTATTACTCGATTTTATAGATTGATCAATGTTTATTCAATGAATGTTTAAGTTTTCCATTAAGTTTAGCCTTTGATAATTATTTTCTGCAAATCAATGAAAAAAGTATGCCTGTTCTTGATTTGTGTTGTTTAGGCTTTATTAGAGATAGAGAGTTTCAACCTAGAACATTCAAAAGCTTAATAGATTTGTTGTGTTTGCTAGAGATAAATTCACAAACTCCTAAGGTTTTAATTATTTTTCATTGATTCTTCATGTTGTTTCTAATTGAATAGGATTGAGAAGAGATTCCCTTCCTATTACTTAGAAATTAGGGGTTTAATTACTTGAGAAAGATTTAAACCTAATTTTGTGAAAAATTCCACTCAATGATTAATTGACATATTCATTGGTTTGTTGAATGAATGTACAATTTGAGTTAATACAAGTTGAAGTCTAGATAGATACTTTAATCCATCTTAATTTCATATTTGATTTTTGAATTCTTTAGATTTTGTTAAGTTCAAGTTCAGTGTTTAAAGTTTTCATAGTTTTAAAATTAGTTCACTAAATCCAACAATTATTTTGAGCTAGACAATAGATTAGGAGACTGAGTTGGTGCTTAATCCAATAAACCAATAAATCCCTAGGGAGAACGATACTGGGACTTACCGGTTTTACTACTTGATACGATCTTATGCACTTGTGGGTGTTGCAGCTGAGCGGGATCAAGTTTTTGGTGCCATTGCCAGGGATTTTGTTTGTGTGTTGTTACAATCAACATTAACAATAAATCTAACGTTATTGATTTAGCCTTTATTTTCTTTGTATTTAATTTTTTTTCCTTCGATCTATTTCAGGTTAGTGCATGACTAGAGCTAGCACATCTCAATTTCACCCTTATAATCCCGAGATTCAATTGATTGGGTGGCAGTCAAGGAGGTTAGCTCTAGAAGGAGGTGATCCAATTATGGAAGAAGCTGATAATATGCCAATTCAAAAAATGGAATAGGGTGCTCTGGAAGTGAAGTTAGCAGACCCTGACATAGAGATGGAAGGAAATTA
>CAOJBK010937224.1:0-10052 GCA_948294925.1 Codiaeum variegatum | reverse complement strand
ACTAACTACCTAACCTAATTTTTGTTAAAAGTGTTTTAACAAAGTTATATTTTTGAAAAAGTTTTAAAAATCGGAATTTGAATCCATTCGCAATTCGTTTTCTCCTTTTTACTTCCGTTGCACGAATCCGTAACATTTCCTTCATATGAATGTATTACATGGGGGCATGCCCGTTGTTCTTAGGGCCCATGTATGTCTCTAAGATAAAATGCCAAAATTAATTTTGCACGCACGAGGTAAATGGCTCTACACGTAATTGTACATCTTATTTATACCCCTTGTGTGTCTTTTTGAGTTTGGAACATTACGTGGCACTGGCATATTAAGGTTATCTTTGGGGTTGTGCCTAGCAAGTTGGCCTGTGCAGCCCATTAAATAAAATGTGATTCCAGGTTTGGTTTAAAAACATCTCTCCCTCACTTAAACACTCACAAACACTTATATATCACCCCAAATCTCTCAAGAACCCTAAAATTCACACACAAAGCACATCATAACTCTACTTTTCTCCTTTTGGAATTAATAATTGATGGAGATTTATTTCCAGTTGCAACACTCGCAAGTGCATGGGGCCATATCAAGTAGTAAACCCGAAAAGTCTTGGTATCGTTCTTCCAAAGAACTCATTAGTTTAATCGATCAAGCACCAACTCAGTCTCTTATTCTATTGTCTTGCTAACGATAACTGTTAGATTTGAAACTAATTTTTAACTAAATAAACTAAAAAGAAACTAAACTCTATAATTAATAAAACCTAAAGAATTTACCAATCAAATATGGAGATTCAAATGGATTAAGGAATCTACATAGTCTTCGACTCGTATTACTCAAATCATATGTTCAAATAATAAATCAATGAATATGTCAGTTAATCATTAAGTGGGATTTTTCACTAGATTGGGTTTAACTCTTTCTCAAGTAATTAAACCCCTGGTTTCCTAAGAGATAAGAAAGGAATCTCTTCTCGATCCTATTCAATTATAAACGACATTAATGCTCCATTGAAAAATATGTAAAACCTTAGAAGTTGTGAATCCATCTACAACAAACCTATTAAGTTTTTGAGTGTTCTATGCTTAAACTCCCTATCTCTAGCAAAGTTTAAACAACACAAATCAAGAACAAGCATGCAATTTCAATTGATTTATGAAATTTCAAGTATCAAAAACTAAACTTAATGAAAAATCTAAACATTCATTGAACAAACTGTTGATCAATCCATATAATTGAATAATACTCGTCTAATCTAAGTAGATAAATAAAATTAATTCATAATCAAATCAAAAGAACAAGAAAAAGGGAAATGATTGCAGAAATCCATGAAGTTCATGCAAACTAGATGAAACTCTAGCAAAACCTTTGAAGTTCTAGCTCCAATATTGAGTTGATGATCTAAAATCAAGCCATCAAACCCCTCATTGATGTGTTTTTCTTTAGTTTTCCAGCCCCTAGATCTCCCTTGAGCCTGGGTAGATCGTGTTTTCTGTTGTGAGAGTTCAATCCCTTGTGGTTCTCCTTTTTTTTTTCTCTGAAAATACACCTTAAATAAGTCTCAGAATGCTGGCACGGATGTCTCCCACGGCCCATGCCTGTGCTAGCCTTCTGTATGGAATTTCATGGGATTGAGAGGTAGAATGCTCTCACGGTCCCAAGCACGGCCCGTGTCGGGGACCGTGAGAGGCTATTGCTTCTCTCCCTCTACCCTATACGGTCCATGGCTCCCTATTAAGGCCCGTACAGTCGACCGTGACAGGCTACTGTCCAAGAGGTAGAGGAAACAGTAGGCTCCCAAGGGCTGCAGTCCCTCTGTCATGACCCGTGTGGTCACCCGTGACAGAGGGTTTTCGCTCTGTTTTCGCGCTTTTTCTTCGTCTTTCTAGTCTGAAGCTCAGACTAATTTCTCCTAGCTTCAGAATTCAATTGATTTCCTAAAAATGGCTGAAAACACTTGGAACAAATAAATTAAATTCAATTTAACATATAAAATCATCAAAAATATGGGATAAAACATTGTGTATTTTGCTAGTTATCAGCTTCGCTATGTTGGCCCCAACGATGCTGGATTGGGATTTGACGGGGATTACTAGGAGCCCCATAAACTTTCTGGCAACCATCCTCTCACTGAAGACGACAGGAGGGATCTGTTAATTCTAATCAACATAAGGGAGCTGATTAATTTGGAAGATTTGTGGCGCAGCAGTCTCCTTGCGGATAAAGAGAGGGGCGCCTATTTGTTCCTTTCTGCCTCGGGGCTCTGTTGGGTAAGTAATTGATCAACTTATTATGCCTTTTCCTTATTTTCAATCTTTTAACCTTCATTCCTTTCTTTTTCCCTTTTGCAGAGAAGCCTCTAAAGGTTGTAAATGAAGATCTCTGGCTCATGCTGGGGATAAGGACCAAAGAGGAGAAGTTTGACATACCCAATCCAGACTTGGCTCATATTATTCCTGTGCAAGACCCTTTAACAGGGCGGCTTCAACCACGCATAAAGGAAGAGATCCAGTCAGCTATACTTTGACTACACCTCCAGAAGGCCAACTTCCCTCATCTATCCTCCTACTACGAAGATTTACCCGCTTGGGATAGTGCGAAGGCTCGAGCCCCTCCTAGGTAAACCAATCATCCCACATCCCCTCTTTCTAGTTTAAAGAGGAAAGTTCCTGACACGATCGATGACGATGAAGGCCTTTTCATCATTTGAATGACTAGAAAAAAGCCAGAGAGGATTGCTAAGGCCATTCCTACGCTAAAGATCAATCAAACTCGGCTGATTCCCCCTTTTACTTGCCCTACCTTGACTCCTGAACGCCCTTCGCGTGATTCACCTTTGGCCTCTGCTTCCTCATCTCGCCTATGCCCCTTTGGCTTTGAAAAGAAGAGGCGATTTGATTCCTTGCACAACCTTCAAGGTTTCGAGGATAAAATCCTTCAAATGCCTCATTTCTAGCGGGTGTGAGATATGTTCTTGACATGATGGAGTTCCTCACCTGTAGACAGGAGGAATTTAACAGATGGTTACAGATCTTCTATTCAAACTGCATGCTTCCATTTTTTTTAAGATCGCCTCCTCGAGATCTACAACTTCTTTTATAATAAGGAGGAGGCTACGATGAGGGAATTCCTAGAGAGGGCTTTTATTTTTCCTCCTAAGGCTGGTGGAGATGGTGGTTCATTTGTTGCTCATTCGTCCATACTTCCTTCAGGTAATATTTTTGATTCCCTTAGCTTCTCTTCCTCCTCGACTTCCTCTTCTTCTTCTGACCTTCGGGGGGCCTATAAAACCTTCGAGAGGCTGAGTAAGTCCCGTCTGGATGGGCAGTCTACTGGGGTTGCTTCTCCTTTTAAGGCTGAGCCTCTTCGAGTGATTCTTCCTAGTGGCAAAGGAGCAGGGAAAACAAGAGTGAAACACTCCATAAGGAGGCCCTCATGAAGGGCTAGTAAGCTCTTTTACTATCTTGTAGTCTCATTCTATTTATACTAATCACATATGTCCTCATGCAGCTTCAGTGGAGAGAACCGTTGAAGGAAGTGCTATCTTAGGGTCGAGGATTCTCTCCCTTTACCCTCTGTCACTTTACTGCCTTCGATACCTGAGGCAAGTTTCTAATCTTTACTAACTTTATGTTTCTAGATACTCATTTTTCCTTTCTCCTTTTAGGGTGTCGAAGTCGTTCCACCTGTCGAGGCTTTGCCTCGCATTGAGGCAGAGGTAGCTCCTCCCTCTGTTCCAGCTTTGCCCCCTTCTCAAAGGGTCGAGGTATATAATCATTTCCCTCTTTATTTGAATTTCCTTTTTAGTCTTCACATCTAAACTTTGCTATTTTTTTAGGCTGCTGGTGAAGGCATGCCTGGTGCATGTTCCAACGAAGTAGAGGAGTTCACCAGGAACGTCAATGTCGAAACTC
The DNA here is from genome assembly GCA_948294925.1 of Codiaeum variegatum. NCBI lineage: Eukaryota > Viridiplantae > Streptophyta > Magnoliopsida > Malpighiales > Euphorbiaceae > Codiaeum > Codiaeum variegatum. The sequence goes on along the minus strand of CAOJBK010937224.1, from coordinate 6,147 downwards.
TGCTAACTCCAACCCTTGAAGATGATGAAGTTTTTTCTGATCTCTTCAAAGTGGGGTATAGTTCAAAGTCAACAGTGGAGATATTTCTTTATGGGGACACCTTAGAGTTAGAGCTTCTCATTGAAGGAACTGGGACATCCACTGTTCACGAGGAAGCCCCTCCGAGCAAGGATACTGGAATTCACCAGTCCTACGAACAACCTCAACTCTCTGCTGTAGCTGAGCCTAACACCTCTTCCGCATTAATCCCTCTTCCCGAGGGTTTTATGCAAATAGATGGTGAACCCTTCCGGGAGAGGATGAAGCTCCCCAAATTTAAGGGGATATTGTCTCGAGGGTTGGCTCTTCTTTCTGCTACGGAGGTTAGCATTGGTTAATTTTATTACTCTGTTTCCCTCTGCTTTTACTAATTCTCTTTCTGCAAGATGTTTTATCAAGGACCATGTCCCACCTAGAAGCTACGGCGACCCTTCTCTTCGACCATCAGGAGTTAGAGTCGATCCATCTCCTCCACTCCTTAGAAAATGAGAATCTTAGAAATACATTGGGAGAGAAGGATCGAGCTCTCTAAGCTTCTCAAGAAGCCCTTGCTAAGGCAGCTGCGGATGTCGAGGACCTCTAAGCTCAGCTGAAAGAGAAGGAGGAACTTGTTGCCTCCTTAAACCAACACTTACTCAGCTCTAAAGGATGTGTTCACAGCCTCCAAGAAGATAAGGATCAGCCTCACCGTGAGCTTCGCTCATCTCGGAAGATTTTGAAGTCCCTATTTGACCAAACGAAGAGGCATGTAGGAGGAGTGCACAAAGCTATCAAGGACTTTTTCGCCTCCGACTGGTTGAGGACGTACATCATGAGGAGGGAGGTGGTTCATGGGATGCTTTGGCATAACAAAAGTGTGAAGGAGATCATTGCGAAGCATCCTGAAGAGGCTAACGCCTTTAGGGTGCATGAACCAAAGAAGGTCTTAATCCCCAACGTCGATGACTATCTTACCAAGCTACCTCCACCTACCTTCAACTTTGATAAGCATAAAGATCTTCCATCGCTAGGCAAAGACTTGGATGTTGAAGCGAATGCCAAAGAAGCTGGCTCGAATCCTTCATTGTAATTTTTGTATCTTATAGACTACTATCTTGTAAACTATAAAATTCTTTCTCTTGTAAACTACGTTTTTTTTGTTATAAATTTTCATACAAAAAGTCATTAAAATCTTTTATTTATAAAAGTAATACCCTTTTGAATACATGTTTACTTTCGTAAACTCTTTAAAAGTTATAATTGAATATCTCATTACTTTTATAGATTTTTTAAAAGTTTTTAAAAATTTTTATTGAATACACCTGAACTTTTATAGATTTTTAAAAATCCTAATTAAATACCTCATAATATTTATGAAGTTCTTAAAAATTTAGATTGAATACTTTATGACTTTCTAAATCTGTAAAAGTCATTACTCCAAATTGAATACACTCACGATAGATTTTATATTTTGGAAGAATTTATTTTTCTTGGAATGGAGGTTGTTGCTAACATTAAATTCATTTTATCATATTTGGTTTAGGCTCCTGGGACTTACTATAGATTAAGCATAAGTTTTTTTTTTTTTAAATTAATTTATCCCAAAATATTGCTAATAATGGCACAATTATTCTTTGGCAAAGAAAAACAAAAAAATTCAATTACATTTTTACTAAATAGACCAGTACAACGTCTTCCGTGAAATCGCCACCACCAGTACCATTGTCCGTCTCCTACTCTTGAAATGGAAGGAAATATTACGAGCTGTGGAGCGGAAGCAAAAGCGGAAATTCCGCTGTGATTCGGTTTTTGATTTTCAAAACTTTTATAAAACAAGTTACCATGCCAAAACTCTTTTAGCATAATTGGTTTAGTTGTTCATTAAACTTTTTAATAAACATCTAAACTTAAGTTTGGACTCATAATCTCGATCAAGGATTCTTTAACTAATTATTGTGCAAAATACAATTAAAACTTAGGAGAGTGTTAGAAGTATCAAATATCTTAACTCCCTCCTTCGTTTAGCTCTTCAAGTGCGAAACCTCTAGCGCGATACACACCGAAGCTTTCCCGAAGGCTTGTATCTCCTTATCTCCACTAAAAAGCTTGAACCTTTCCCTCTTACTTGTGCAAATGTGGTTATTTCTCCTTTAGTTGAGACCTTAAGAATGGGGATTTGCTTTGGATCTTTTGATCACTCCACACACTCCTTTCATAAAGGTTTAGAAGGAGAGTTTGTATTTGAAGAACTCTTCTTCAAGAACAAACTCAAATATATTTTGTGGTGTGGTGTTTTTCAACTTTCTCTCTCTAACTCTTAGAGAGCTTCTCTCTCTAGCTTAATGGAAAAGAAGATGAATAGTGATCGATTTTTGTCTCTTAAGATAAAAAGATGAAGAGACCAACTATTATACCCTTACCTCTTCTAACTAATCATCCTTAAATTAAGGAAGAGTTAGTGGAAATAATGGTTGCTTGTGTTAGTGTCCAATTGACTATTTGACTAGTCAATTAATCAACTTGGTTCACATAAGTAATTAGTATGAATCACATTGGCTAACAATTAATCACATCTTATGTAGATTAATTGTTATTAACCTTGGTCCATATCAATTTAGTCATGCACATTTGTATCTCATACAAACTATGACATAATTGATTTAATCCCTTTATAAATTAGACTTCAAGACATGCTAGCATCTTTGTAAATTTAATTACCTGTCTAATTTAATCATTATTAATAATTAATTAAACTCTTTAATCAAATATCAATATGATTTAATTTCAAGCCATGAGAACAACTTTATGGTGTGTGACTTACTAGGTTCATGTTCTAATTAGCAATGGGATAAGAAAAACTCATTTCCCCCACCCAAGTATGTAATCCACAATCCATACTTAGTCCCATAAGTCGTGAGTGACGTTTAGCATAACATATTACGACTACCTAATTAGAAATTAATGTAGGCAATTGAATCATTGACATTGCATGGACTTCTCAGTCATAATTACAGTGCACTCGAATCCCTTCATTACAGATTTCCAATATTAGCTAGGGTCATGGAATAGTCAAACCATATATGCTATATCATATGACTAATGGTGATCTTAAAGTGAATGTTGATATTACTATACATAACCAAATGAATACGATAATGGTTGGAGTTGTTATTAGAGATGAGGTAGGTATGTTTTTTCTAATGTGCTTAGTGGTTATTCATCACCTGAAGTGTTGCAATTCAATGGGTGAAGGCTAATGGATGGAGAGTACCTTGGGTTGAAATAGATTGTCTCTTAATGGTGAACATGGTGAAGCAACAGTTAGTGCCAAACAATCAATTAGGCTTCATAAGTGTGGATATTTTAGAATCCCTTGATGTTGGAACTTGCATTGCTCATGTATTTCGATCTGCAAACTCTGCAGTTTAGTCAATTGCAAAGCATGCTTCTTCTCTTATAAGTCCTGATGAATGGTATCAAGCGGTTCCGGTTTATGCCCTTGATTTTGTTCTTCATGATATCACTACAAAAATAATGAGTTAAGGGGATGACAAAAATCATCTTTTAAAGTACTAAATATCATCTCCAAAAGTAAAAGGGATGATAACAATCGTCCCCAACAGTCATCTCTTTAGCCTCCGTACCCAATTTTACAGAAGATGATTTTGTGAAGTCATCCCTATTTATGGAGATAATAATCGTCCCTATTTCTGGGAATAAAATCATTCCAAATTTTGAATACGCCAATTATCCCCAATTTTGAGAATAAAGTCATCTCTAAATTTAAAAATAATAATACATTTTTCCCAATTTTAGGGACGAGAATGAAATTAATTGTCCCCTTTTTAGGGACACATACACCCTTTTATGTGAGATGAAGTCGTCCCTAACTTTTAGAACATAAATAATTATTCTTTTTTAAGAATAGAAATTATCCCAATACAGTTGAATATGGGTTTCGTGCCTATAAATTTTTAAAAAAGATCAACATTAAATACTATATGTGAATAATTTCATTAAAATAATTTTAATTAACTTTTATTAAATTACAACATTTTTATAAATAATTATATCTAACATTCAACGATGATAATTTAAATACTATAAAAAATTGATAATATAAACAAAAAAAATCAAATTATTATTAAGTTATACATAATCATAAAATATTGAGTATGAACAGATTTTGATTTGTTGTGCCAAGACTAGTCATTCCTATGCTTCCATATGTATCAACACATCACCACACCATTCTCCAAATTTTTTACAGTCCATATCTGCATAAAAACATTATACAATCTTCATCGTTCTTTATAACACGACTAAAGGGGAAAATAAAAAGGAAAATGTAAAATTAGACAAACAAATAAGTAGAAAATCTATTCAAGTCACAACAAATATAAGAAGCTATGGGAAGGAAAGTTTCTTTTCAACAACCTTTGGGGTCTGTAGTTGGAATTATCAGTTTTATCAAAGTTAACTCATCTTCTTTTGAGTTTCAGAAAAAGCAAGAAAAGAAAGAAAAACATCTGAAGTAAAATCAACATAATTGTTTACAAAATGAAGCATGCCAGCTGAGAGAGAACTATGCAAACAGTTGACTCAATAGTGTGTTTGATATGTATGTATAAATAATTTCTAAGGCAAGAATATTAAGTTTTAAGAAATCCATGATAGAACTATTGGAACTAAGAAAACGAAACAGTACTACCTAAAACAAAAGCAGGTAAAGCTAGACACAGATGTAAATAATTTGTCTAATGCATGGATTGAACTAATTACTGATAGATATAAAAGAAAAGCCATAGAATAATGACAGTATCTGCAACTCGAGACACAAAATTTTGATTTAAAGATTAAAAAAAAAAAAAAAGAAGAAGAAAAAGAAACCAAAATGACTTTTTTACAAATTTGAGGTCTAATAATCCTTTTAATCCTGAAAATTAGTAGCTTAGATAGCAACTCTACAAACAAGCTCAACTCACTACACTTCAATATACAAACCAGAATGGTACCAATGACCTTCCTTATCAAAATAACAGTTGTGAAAAACAGACTATTTGTGTCAAGATGCAGAACAAATAAATCAGAATAAACTGCAGCCCAAACCTTTCAATCAATAACCAAACTTGTGACCAGTAGAGACATTTCAAACCCATATAGAATTTCATCAAACACAATAAAAGCAAACAGCCAAAACAGATTCCATTACTTCCAATATTTAGTGACTAATTTCTGTAATTGTATCAACCGTACGTCCATCCCCATATACATTCACATACCAAACTTCAGTCCAACAACATGAGAATAACTCAAAAATTGAATACTAAAAAAAGTCACCCACATCCACGCCACAATAGCCTCGAAAAGGAAAGACAACACAGGAATAATAATTAATTTGTTTAATTATCATACAGATTTCCGAGTCATGTTTCTGTTTTGCCAATCAAGCGATTCAAAACTAGAGAAAGAAAAGAAGAAGATATTGCATATCTGGTTTCTTAACTAGCATTTGTCCAATCACGACCAAAACTATGTGATAGGCACGATACCTAATAACTTCCGATCTTTAGATTTGGATTAGACTGGATTTAGATACATGCACAATGAACAAAGTGAGCTAGGAGGGACAGACTTGTTGCCTAACAATGGCCCTCCGACGCTCAAGTCAGTAATGGACTTAGATCCCTTTAGCCTCTCACAGAACATTTTGTAGAATAAGCTATTCAAGTATTTTTAAGTTAGTTTCACATACCATGAAAAGTGTGTCATCATTGGGTATTTATAGTGATCACTTAGGTCACTTGTCTTATTGTAAGAGGGCCATGTGAAAGCTTCTGCGCAAAGCAAGACGTAATCTTCTCATGAAGGAATGACATCTGTCAATCTTGAACTTCTGACACGTGTTGTAAGGAGAATGGTCGAAGGTCACTTTCGAAGATATACTTTCGGTATATCTTATGGTGATGCCTGAGGCCGAAGATGATTCTCAAAGTTAGCATGGGCCTAAGCTCTTACTCTTAGGTCATTTAGATCAATTTGTTTCAATCCGCCTCAGGGGGGGGGGGCCCCCCCCCCCGCCCCCGGCGGGGGGGGGGGGGTGGGGGGGGGGGGGGGCCGAGGGGGAGG
>CAOJBK010936804.1:0-11801 GCA_948294925.1 Codiaeum variegatum | reverse complement strand
AAACTTAAATAAGCCCATTAGTAACTTGAACTTGAATTAAATTGTAATGAACTTGGGTTTTACATACTCCAACACTTTGGTGCCCTTGCAAGCCTTCACTAGCCGAATTCACTAAGCCTTGTAGATGATTGATTAAGGCTTATTGAAGCTTCTTAGACCAAGACCTTGTTATAGGTCCTTGAGGCATGCTGATTGGACTAGAAACCTCTTGAACTTAATCCTTGTCTTATTGATCTTTCTCATCTTCATGATGTCAAGTCCTCTCCACTTGGTGTGTAGGCTGCTCCATAACACTATGGCAACTCCAAAAGGGAAGTTTTGGGGGTTGTAACTCTGACAGTCATCATGGGTCCTACAAGATTTGAAAATACTTTCCAAATCATTGATGTGCCTTCATGCTTCAACTTGCTCCTTGGAAGACCATGGATTCTCCAAGCCAAAGTAGTGCCATCTACCTTGCATCAGAAGGTCAAATTTCCATTCAAGAATGGGGTGACTATCAAGTCTGACAAGTTGGTAAAATATAAAGTCTTTGACACTATGTCAATTTTGGAAATTCAACATGAGTAGTCAGCACATCCTTTCTCATTTGTCCAATTCATTGAGGCTGCTAAAAATCAGAAGGAGACAGTATCATTTAACTTTGATCCTCATTGCAATCCCATGATTGCTAACATTATGAAAAAGATGGAATACTTTCTTAGAATGGGCTTGGTCAAGAATCAACAAGGATTAAATCCTTCGATGATTATACATGCTCTACACCACCTTTCAACTTGTACTATCATCCAATTGAGGAAAAAAGGCTCAGGCTAGAGAAAAGTCTACTATACTCACAAATTGAGGGTAATATAATTACCCAATGAGACCTTACTTCAAAACCTTTAATGGTTATATTGTTAAAGAAGGAGAAATAGTTCCTTACTATGCTTTTCTCGACCTTTGGATCTACCTCACGACTGGTACTACTATTCCTAGTTTTGAAGTATTTTATGATGTGAAGCTACTACCTGAAAATTGCCAAGCAATCTATTTTCTAACACAAGAATGTAAAGAGAATAAGGAAGAAAAACCTCTTTAATAAAGTATATATTTTTTCTAACAAGGAGGAAAACACTAACCTTTCCACCCTTATCAAGCCAGCCTAGCAAAAGCCTAACCATTGTCCTTCGAAGTAAGTCCCTTTCCACCAGTTTTGTCTAATTCTAATTCTGAATATGAGTCATCCAAGTCTGAGTCTTCTGAATCCTCTAAGTCCTCTAATGATGTAAAAGTCCTCTAAGCCTCAATTTCTAATATGATGTAACTGTGGACCTTTCTTTAATTGAAATCAATGAGATGTGCAAATTTTCTTCGTACGATCCTATCTCCTTATTTTCTTGTGATGTTCTAAATGATAAATATGAACTTAATAGGATAGAAAAATAGAACAACAATATAAAAGAAATAAAAGATGTAGTTAAAGTGTCCATTAATTCTGGAACTAAGGACTTTCCAAAGACTACATTCATTTCATCTGCATGCTTAAACAGGCATGACACCAAATCAGGCATCAAGAGATTCAAAGATTGCTATGCTTGGAAGCCCAATGACATGACTATCCTTGAGCTTAGTATTGCCATCCATAAAATTCATATGTATCTAGACTGCAAGCTTGTCAAACAAAAGTTAAGGCACATGAAAGCAGAATGGTCCATCACGATCCAGGAAGAAGTGGCCAAATAGCTATCTCATCAGTTCATTGAGCTGATCAATTACCCATCTTGGTTAGCTAACATTGTCCCAATACTGAAGAAGGACGAAAAGGTCAAAATGTGTGTAGACTATCGAGATCTTAACAATACATGTCCCAATAATGATTTCCCTCTACCTCATATCAATCTTTTGGTAAGCACACTAGTAAGGTAAAAAATGGCTTCCATAACTTACTTAGTTGTTGGATATAACCAAATTTTGGTACATCCTCTTGATAAAGAGAAAACTACCTTCATCATAAAATGGGGTACTTACTATTATAGAGTTTGTTTAGACTTAAGAATGCTAGAGCCACCTACCAGAGGATAACAACTACCATGTTCCATGACATGATGCACCAAGACATGGAAGTATATGTTCATGACATGGTCATCAAAGGCACAACTTCCTAATAACTCCAACATGCACTAGAAAGGTTCTTCATTAGACTTCACTAGTACAATCTTAAACTCTATCCTACCAAATGCATATTTGGAGCTTCATTTGCAGTGTTCCTTGTCCATATGGTCAGGATGAATGGGAATCGATATTTGATCAAGAAAAATCCAAAGCCTTCCTATAGATGCCACCTCCTAAGATAGAAAAGGAGATAAGGGGTTTCATAGGTCGCCTCTAATACATTAGCTACTTCATTCATCAACTAGCCAATACTTGTGGTCCAATATTCAACTTATTAAAGAAGTATTCCTCTAAACTATGGAATGAGAAATGCCAAAAAGCTTTTGAAATGATCAAGCAGCATTATTTGAATCCACCAATTCTATAACCTCATAGACTAGGCAAACCATTGCTACTTTACCTCACAGTTACTAATGAAGCCATAGGAGCTATGCTATCATAGAATGCCCTAGATTCCTACCAAGAACATGCCATTTATTATTTGAGCAAAAGAATGCTGATACATGATCTCAAGTTCAGTTACATTGAGAAACTTTGCCTGACTCTAGTATTGGTATGTCACAAGTTGCGACATTACATAGGTTCATATCCCACTCATGTATTGGCTGATAGAAGTCCTCTGAAGCTCCTCATAGAAAAGCCTATCCTTGACAGTAAAATGACTAGGCATATGGTAGTCCTATCAGCCTATGATCTCAAATATGTACAAAGGAAAGCTATTAAAGGAAGTGTCATTGCTCACCTGCTGGCTGTAACCACGACAGATGATTACTTGTTAGAACCAATATTCCATGATGAATATATTTTATTCATCTAAAAAGAAACTTGGAAGGTATTCTTTGATGGTGCAATGAACAACAAAGGATATGGCATTGAAATGGTGTTCTTTAGACCAATCGGCGAAAGTTTACCTCTAGCAGTTAAATTGGATTTTGAGGTAATAAACAATAAAGCCGAGTATGAATCCTGTGTGTTTGGATTATAAGCAGCCATCTAGATTGGTATTAAGAACTTAGAAGTATATTGGGATTCAAAACTAATAATCACCTAAGCACTGGGAAGATGGAAAATCAGAGAAGAACATTTGCTTACTTAACATAAGCGATTCGAAGAGTTGGCAGTCAACTTTGATACCCTATCTTTTCACTACTTACCACGAACATAGAACATATTTGCCAATGCACTGGCAACCCTCGCAATAATGATAGAAATGCTTGATGGATTCCTTATCCGTCATATTTCCATAAGCATTAAATGTGAATCCAGCTGTCAATCCCATTGCATGAACGTCTAAGAAGTTACACCGAAGCCTTGGTATTGGGAATTTACAACTATCTCACAAGGATCTCTATCATGAGAAAGCCTCTGAATGAGAAAGGAGAACCTTAAGACAATTAGTCAGCAGTTACATCCTAAGGGGAAACACCCTATATAAGAAAACCTGAAATGGTATCCACATGAGATGTGTTTCCGAAGAGGAGAGGAAGACACTCCAATGAATAAATGGGCATTTTCATGAAGAATCATGAACCAAGGGTGCTATTGGCTCACAATGAACAAAGATTGTGTAGAATTCATTCAGAAATGTCACAAATGTCAGATCTATGCCGAGCTTCAAAAGTTTCCACTAGTACCTCTCAATCCTATCACTACACCTTGGGCCTTCGCTGTATAGGGTATTGACATCATTAGCAAAATCACGGTAAAATCCTCTACTGGTCATGAGTACATTGTCATGGCAAACAACTACTTCACTGCACCTTACCAAGTCCTTGACTCTAAACGGGTCACTCAGTTCATCAAAACAATTATCATTGCAAGATATGGTGTATTGTTTAAGATTATCTCTGACAATAGGTCCTACTTTAAGAAAGATATAGGTTCCTTTTCACAAAAGAAAAAGATCCAACACCACAAGTTTTCTCCTTACAGATGTCAAGATAATGGAGGAGTTGAAGCTACTAACAAGGCTCTTAAGAACATCCTCCAAAAGATGATCAATAATCACAAAGGTTGGCATCTTCACTTGCTAAATGCCCTTATTGGGTACAAAGCCTCAAACAAATAAGCTACCAAGGCCACACCCTATAATTAGTATATGGATTGGAAGCAATCCTACCCATTAAATTAGAAATCCAATAAGCAAGGGTTCTCCAAGTAGCTCAGATCACTGAACTTGACTAGCAGCAGGCCTATTACAACTCAACCCGATCGATAAGAAAATGTTAGAAGCCCTTCACCTGAATTAAAAACTGTTAATTGAGACTAGCAAGACATTTCAACAAGAAAGTCAAGGACCGTAAGCTCCAAGAGGGCATCCTTGTCTTAAAGAAAACCATACAACCTGTACAAGGCCCTCGAGGAAAATTCAGACGTCTTTGGAGTGGGCCCTTCATCATTAAGAAGATCATATTAGGTCGAGGTGTCATCCAGATGGACATAGATGGGAATGAATTCAGTCATCCTAGCAATCTCAACGAGCTCAAGAGGTACTACATTTAGTGTTCTTATTGCATGAGCAAGCATATGGCATCACATTAATGTAACAAGAACAATGTGGACCTAATTTCTCTAAAATTATCATGTTCATAATTATCAAAATCTATTGTAAGGAGATAGGTAGGCAACCCTTATGGATTTGTTCCAAATCATCTAATAAAATTTACATGTTTCAGCATTTTACATTAACATTTATCATTTTGGGCTCTTTAACATGCATGCAAAAGCGGAAGACAGTAAAAAATCATGAAAAAAAAAAGAATGAAACTCACTAAGTTGAAAACCTTAAAGGCCAGCTCAGGCAAAAGTTAAGGTACAAACTTGCTAGACTGAAAATAAAAAAGGAGGTCTAGGCAACATTTAAGGTAGTTCGCTAAGTTGAAAATTCGAAAGGGAGGTTTAAGCAAAGGTAAGAGATTACTAAAAAATAAAAGGAAGAGCTTACTAAAAAATAAAAGGTCTTATTCATCTTTTAGAACATCCAAACAAATCTTTAAAAAAAAAAGCATTCAAAATAGAATATTGCAATCTTTTCCCTTTAACATCTTTTTTGCTTTTCTAAATAACAGTTTAATGGGAATGACTCGTACACTAAGGTTTACTTGGATGAGGTTCGTATTGAGTGGGCGAATTATTTCTCTAAATTTCTTTCACTCACCTAGTTGGTATATGCTAGAGTGGCATTTTGAATTATTTTGATTGTTATATACTTTGCCTTAGAATTTAAAAGTTAAATTAGAAGGCTTGTTTTAATTTGAACTTAGTTTATGTTACATGACTTGACATAAGTCAAGTACAATTAAGTACTTTTACTTGTTAGATTGTTACAATACAGTTTGTTTTGAATGTTACTTAATTGATGCAAATATTAGTTTAATTAAATAGCAAGTTTGATATATAATTAATTTACTACAGTTTCATGGCATAAAAAATTTATCATAAGTATTACCATGCAAAATAGATTTTTTTTGCCAAAATTTGTAGAAAATTTTTCCGCCAATAAGTTTAAAATTTTTTTAAAAAAATCCTGCTAAAATTCAAAAAATGATGCAAGGTAATGATAGATATGAGACTTGTATTTTCAATCAAAGTATAACGACGGGTAAAAAAAGAGCCAAAATTCAAAAATTGGAGCCATAAATTCATAACATGGAGCTAAAATTTTTTTAAAAAATGATACCAAATTTTAAACAGTATTGACATTGCCTCCAAAAAAAATATTATGACATTTATGTGACTAGTAATAACAAACATAATTTGATAATGAAAATGTGACTAGTAATAACAAACATAAATTATTGACGTTTATGTATCTGTCATCATCTCTTGATGCACCCATAATAATGGTAAAAATAAACGTCATCTACTCCGTAAGATGACGTTTTTACCAGTCAATATATGTCATTTTTCTTGTAGTGAGCCTAGCCTAACATAGCCTCACTTTTCGATCTCAACTACAAGGGAGTAATGCTTCACTTTCTCTTTGCCAGCACGTCTCAATCTACCAGTCTAAGCTACCAATTTATGTACTTTAGAAGTTTGCTAAAATCATCGCCTAGGACAATCATCCTAAAATCTTGAATCTAGCCTTTAATGACTAATTTAGCCACTTTAACATACACTCTAATCATGTCCCATATGTCGAAGGATTTTAGTACCCTGGTACCATGTCACCATCTTCAAACCAAGCAAATACACATATCTAAATCCCCCCACTCCTTGTCATAAAGTGTTTGATCTTATACCACTTAGGTCTTTAAAGTAATTTTGAAGAATTTAACTCCATCAGCTAGTTAATCCAGTCATTCTTAGTATCAAAATGGATGGCAATCTTCCTATTGCGATATCAAGATGTAGAATAATATTCTTCTCTTCGGACCAGGAATGTTCTTGAAATGGTCTCTTAACCAAACCTGAAAGGAAGTACAAGGGTTAGAATTCTCTCAAAACCATTAAAACAGAAATGACAGTAAAGGACCTAAGTACCTGAAGTAGAATAGTACTAATGGTCTAAGGCACTTTTGAGCTGCAATGACGATCGAGCCTCAGCAATGTCTCATTTAAAACCAAACCAGCAATCGATTTTCCCATACCCATCTAGGGTATCATCTCAGTCGCTATCACCCCATCTACCTGAACCCATAAAAACATATCTATCTGTTAAACCATAACGCATATGCTTTCAACCTCTTAGCCATCCAAATCAGATCATCTAGATATTTATCCTCGGAAAACATCATGACCACAGCAGACATATCCATTAGATCATCCATCACCATACCAAAAGCCTCTTCAGTATTCAAGTCCAAAAGGTTTCTGAAAGAGTTAAAATACTCAACCTTTTCAACTGGAAAAGCCAAGTTAGCTTCCGGGTCAGAACCCCCAACAAAACAAAAAATTCATATAAATTGGACAGATCTCATCCATGCTTGCACCAAACTGAAAAAACTTGATCTAGAGGATCCCAAAATTTAACACAAGCATTAAAAAATTCCCAATCAATTTTGACACCCCTAAGTATTGACAAAGCACTCATACTGTATTTCTCAAAGTTGATCCGCTCCACTTTGCTCAGGTTTTTTCATCAACCATGCATCAGATGACTTAAGTATGGCTACATCTGCAGGGAAATAACAAAATAAAACAATAATTTTCCAAAAATAAAGGACAATTTTCATTTCTCTCTTACTAAAAGTGATTTTTGTATGGCCATGTATATATAATTGCATGAAATCCAAGGCAAAATGAGATTCAGAAGGTCGAGCGCAAGTGACAGCACTCGAGCGCATGCAAAAAGACCTGCGCATATGCAAGGAAGCCCGCGCGCACACAGGGTAGCCTACGCACATGCAGAGCCTCTGGCATGCACATAGGGCCTTTGATGCACGCTTATGGCTTCTGGCACACGCCGTCCTTGTGTCGCTCCGGTTTGTCATAGCGCCATGACTCATTCAATCCAATTCCCATTCCCACGAATTTCGATTTTCAAAATTAATTTTAAGGAAAAATCATACTAAAAAGGAAAATTTTTAGAAAAATTCCAAACAAAATAATTATTTTTGATAGTAAAGTTTTCAACAAACAAGAGATCCACAATAGGGCCACAACAAAGTTAAAATACATAAACTAAGCATCACTATCATCAACAACTGGTGCTCTACTGTTGGCACCTCTGTGGGTGCCTACACGCCTCCTGATCGTGCATAGCCCTCTCCTGTTCTCAAAAATATGCAAGGCCCTCAAAGTGGTAGACAAGCTATAATGGTTGCGACCTAGTAGATTATACTGGTAAGCATAGACAAGCTATAATGGTTGCGACCTAGTAGATTATACTGGTAAGCATAAGAATTGCCAAGGATCTGAATTGACAAAATAGATGTCTGAATACCATGGAAAATATAGTCATGGAAAGGAAAGTTTGGTACATACTGTCTACAGAAAATATGGACTAAGACGTCTGAAGCCATCTAGGAACCAATGGTATGACATCTCACAATCTGCCCTAATAAATGGGACCATCTCCCCCATGTGTGGAGCACCACTGAAATCAAAGCTCAAACTAGCTGTCATCGAAGCACCTCCCCTTATTGAAGCAGAATTGAAGGCAAGAATGCCATGAACAGATGCATGAGATGTCAAGGCACGAGAACCACGTAAAAAGCGTACATTTTACGTCACTTCATTGATGGAACCGACATAAAAAGCATACATTTTACATCGGTTTCTTTAAACATCCGACGTAAAACGTCCACTTTTTTACATTGCTTCCTTCAAACAACCAACATAAATTGTTTGCCTTTAACATCGGTTCCCTCAAATAACCGACGTAAAAAGCGGATAAAAACCTATATGCACTTTCTACGTGGGTTGCTTGATGAAACCGACGTAAAATATCATTTTTTAAAAATAATTCTTTTTACAATTCTTCCAAAATCTATTAACAAATAAATCCCTTATCCATCAAAATAATATTTTAAATATGCCAAAATCTATTAATAAATTTACAATCATTTAAAATACCATATTTACAATCATTTATGTAAATTTTAAAAAGAAGTAAAAAAAATAAGAAAATAAAAAGAGAAGCAATACAAAATAAACTTCACTTTTTGTTGTATCACCATAGCGTCGTCTTGAAAAAAAACTGCATATATAACAATAAAATCATCTTACAGCACAGGAAACAAATACAAGCATACCAACTCAATCAAGGCATGTGCTTTATTGAAAGTGTGGCAAGAGAGTGAAGGAACATTACCAACAAAATGATTAATCAAAGCATATGCTTATTGCACAAGACGAGCAAACACAACAATTCTTAACATTTCTTGCTCTAGATAAATCAACATGGAGAACACATAAAAATAAGTACATTTTTCTAACAGTTAGCTATTTTAGAGTATGACATAACTACTATGCATGTAAATAGTTTTTGCAATATATTAGCTTCATGTCAAACTCCCTCATGTACTCAAAATGACTTAAGGATGTTAGATAAGCCTAATCCAACATTTCATGAGCATTTTTAAGAAACAAGAATTAAAATTGAAGAGAATCAACCTTGTCTGCAAAATAAGACAATCTTAATTCAGGATTTTCAAGAGATGCACACCCTAAATCAGCCAAAGCCATATCCACAACATTCTACAAGCAAAGAAGGAAAATGTCAATCTCAAAACATAGAAAAGCACTGCAATCCCATAATTTTTATGGACCAAAAAATGGATGTACTTACTCTAAATATGGTATCAGGAAGACTCAACATACCCAAAAAGAAGGGAAATACTAACAACAAACATCAGTTGGAGGAAACTTGTAATTCAAACAAGCATTTAAAATTAATAAATGAAAAGATTGAAGCTTCAGAAATAATTAATGTTCAGTAAAAAGAAAAGAAAATAGATACTCAATTCTCAAAATCATTGAAGATTATAATGTTAGGAACAATCTCACTGAAGGTAGAAACAACATCCAATTCAGTGCTTGCATTTTATAGATACATTTTCAGAATCCTAACAAAATTTTAACTTTCAGGAATATATTTTTGTTCCTCTTAAAATATACCCTCATTTTCTATTACACATTTATTTACCAATCATGATAAACATGATTATTCTAGCTTTATCAGGGAAAAGATAAGGGGAAAAATTTTATTTTTTCTGTTTTCCTAGCTCAAATATGCTTGAGCTAAAAGTACAAGTTCATAAGTAAACAAAAAATTGCTACCTCCTGTTTTCATGCATAGCAAGGCACAAGAATCTGTAACCTATGCTAAGTCAACTTTAACCAAAATTGTGGCAGAAAACTTTAGGAGGAGCTTATATGACTACTTGCTACTTTCAACAAATTGTAATACCACTCAAGATATGGCTTTAGTAAAATTTGAATAATAAAAAAGCAATTTATCATCTAAATTTAACAGTTATGATTAGCCTCTAAAATGGATCCAAGGTTATAGATCACAACCCTACCTTGGATACATAAAGCTTGTTTGCTCTCCACCTCAAAGGTATTCCTGCACCATCTGGGGATGTTACTCTAATATCTGCTTACAACAAACCAAACATTTATAATAGTCTGATGTGTGAGCACCAAAAGCAAAACATAAAAGCACATATCAAATGCAACAGTCATATCTCTTTGTAGATCAGTTCTCTTGCATCATCTTTTGCCCATTCCTCCTCTCAAACTCAAACTCCAGCTTTGAAATAGGTTGTGCGGATGGCTCGCGATCGACATTTGACAAACTTTAAAAATAAGGATCAGCTAATGCCTACAAGCAGTTGTTCTGTTTTCTAAAATTGAATGAGAGATCATTTAAAACATTTAATTATGCTAGGTATAAAATTAAGAACCAGAATAACTAAAAATATTACATTCCACTCATAAAAATAGAAATTTAAGCTCATTTTAATACTTAAGAGTAGTTAATAATACTATTATATGTAATTAAAGATTTTTTATTCATGATGTATTGAAGGTTGTTCTTTTTACTTGGTTATTCTCTCCATTGACTTAGTTCTTGAATATGTTGCTTTAATATAAGATTTCACAGCATCTTTCAAGTTTTTCCAGAAAAATAACAAGAAATTTGTTTAGAACTATTTTAGATGAGAATTTAAAATTATTAAATATGCCCATAAGGGATACTTTGAAATTATTCAAATAGCACATATATTTATTATCAAACTATCTTTGCTGCTAAAAAGAAAGAAGATAAATATGTTTGGAAAACAAAAATCATATTGAATTCATTGTTTTGTACCTTTGTTGTTATCTAGCCTTGACCATGCACCTTTCTCTGTAAGTCTTCAGTGGCTATCTCATCTGATAAGTCGTCTGCTTCATACACAATTTCTTTAAGTTATCTAACAAGTCACCTTCCAATCAACCTCTTAGCATTTGCCTTTTATCAAAATCAGTAAGTACAATGACCAACAAAATCCCAATTAGATAATCAGTTAATTACTCATTATTTTCCCCAATTATCATACAAAATGACTAAATATTATAAAGAGAAGCTTAGATCAGCATGAACCTCATCCAAAATAAAACTATCCAATTAATCAAAATTTCTATAGCAACAGAGAGATATTTTCAGTAATCAACAGGCAGTAGAACAGAAACAATCAACATTCAAGTACTAGACCTAAAATAAGAACAAAGATGCTAGAATCAAATTTCCCTAATTATCTTTTCCCGTATCAACCTATTATACTCTACTTTCCAAAACAAACAGGATTTTCGATTATTCAAATGAAAACCGAAATTGCAAGTATTAGAAATAACTCACCAAAAAAAGTATCAGTGAAGGCAACATAAGATGGTGTAGTTTTACATGGTATTTCTCCATCTTTCTCCGTCTCCCCAACAACGATTCACAGAACTGGGGAAAAATAAAAAGGGTGGAAAATGGTAAATAGGTTTTTAAATAAAAAAAAATTGAAGAGAAAAATTATGAAAAAACTCACCAAATGCTTACATACTTTTTCTTCTTCCGCTTCCTCTTGATTCTTCTTTGCGCTGGAGAAGAAATTAGGGAGAATAGAAACGAGAGGGGAGAAAACAAGACAGAGGGGAAAGAAAATTTATTTGGCAATACATGGAGGGTTAGGGATTTGGAGTTACAGAAAGGGAGGCCAATTCGA
>CAOJBK010936079.1:0-11065 GCA_948294925.1 Codiaeum variegatum | reverse complement strand
GTATTTTTCTTAGCATATGTCAGGTTACAAAACTTTAGTTTTTGAAATGATTTCTTGGGGAATAGAACTAAATTGAAAATGAATTGTACTCATGAGAAAAATATAAAAAGAGACTATAATTTTCTAATAACATACCTTTTTCAATTCAAAATGAATAGAATTTTGTTTTTGTTTCTTCATCTTTTGTGATGATGTTTTCTTAAATTTTTCCTTAATTTTGATACTAAAAAAGTTCCACACGCACCTGCACGCGCATGCATGTGTTTGATAAAATTTGGTCGAATTGACAGATGGTATTTCAATGAGAATTATTTTAATATGATATCTGGTAAGCCTGTTGACGCATTTAAAAAATATCAATATTTACTTTTTATTTTCTGTGTTTTACTAAATATGAGCTGTATACAGACAACTGACAGACTATGAAGGAGACGTGCAAATAAGGAAGCTAACGTGTGAATAGATTATGTCAGATAAATTATAACTAAAATGACAATTTTCGCCTCCAAAACTCCTATAATTTCCATTCTAGGTCAAAAGTCAAAACACTCATTATGATCATAACCATTTTCTCATATACCGAATCCACACAGATTTATTTGATTGTCCAAATAGTTAATTTTATAAATTAAATTAAAAAATATGATATTTTTATATTTGAATGCTACTATTTCTTAATAAATATATAACTCTTAATGTTTTTTTTGAGAAGATATAATCCTTAATTTAATTAAGTTTAATGCTCTCTCAAAAAAATTTAAGTTTAGTCATTTAAAAATAAATTTAAAATAAGTTTTACTAAATTTAAATTGTGTTCATTCTTATATTCTATTTAAAAATAAATTGAATTGTACTTATTGAAAAATAACCCTAGCAATATATTGGTACTTGTAGAAAGATCCATGGAGTGAAGAAGAAGATGAAATACTAATCAAAGCTCACAAAGTTTTGGGAAACAAATGGGCTGAAATAGCTAAAAGATTGCCTGGAAGAACTGAAAATACTATAAAGAATCATTGGAATGCAACAAAGAGAAGGCAACTTTCAAAGCGAAATAAAATAAAAGACTTGAACTTGAAACCTTCTTCTTTACAGATCTACATTAAGACATTAATCTCACCATCAAATACTTATGAGGGTTACAACAATGAAAACTCAACTTCCTCTGTTACCCCTACTTACAGTGATGCTCGTAACTACAGTGATGCTTGTAATTACGATCATGTCAGCTTTTTCAATGATGATAACAGTTATGGTGTTGTGCCAATGCTTGATGAATACCAAATGATGGAGTATGAGATGTCATCAGAATTGGTTGGATTGATGAAGGGAAGTCAAGAACAAGTGATGAAGGAGATGGATTTGCTAGAGATGATAACTCAAAGAAGCCATTAATCAAAATTTAACTAGTTAATTGGGCTAAAAATTATTATTGGCTTCAAAGTGGAAATTTAAAAAAAAAAAAAAACAGGTGGGTTTAATTTCAACATTTCAATTTCTGGAAAAGACTTGTTTTTTATAAGTTTTTTTTTTTTTTTGCAAGGACTTGGTTAATTTGCTTTTTTTTTTTTTTTTAATGGTTTTAGTGGCATGTTTTCTGGTTAAGGAATGTTTCTTGGATTTAATTATTCCATCTTTTTTCTATCTATCATTCTATCTATATGTGTGTGTATATATAATTAGGAGCTTTAATTACATCATTAGTAACATTTAACGGAATATTAGCTACAATTAAGCTCATAGTAGGGCTTCAAATAAGCCATTCCAAAATCAAATTTTGGCACGTTTAAATTTATTGTTATAATTTATGGTTCTTTCAAAAAAAAATTGTTATAATCTATGGCAAAAAAGAAATTATTGTTAATAATAATTAGTTTAAAAATGAAACTCAAAGTGAGTTAAATTTTTTGGATTTGCAGATCCATGCCTAAAGTTAAGAGATTGTCTAAAATTATCTGTCACTTTGATTTACGTGTCAAAAACTTTGGCCATCACTTTTTGAAAGAAAATATTGATTCATAATATGAAATAAGTATTATTCTATTCGTTATGAAAAATACTTTAATAATATAATTTTTTAAAAATTTTTGATAATATGGTTGAAAAGAAAACTAATGGTCAAACTTCGATCTCAAAAAGCGTAAGTGACAAATAATTTTGGACAAAGAGAGTACATATTAGAGGGAAATTTCTTGGCTATATGTTTCGAGAACCGAATAGTTTTTTGTTTTTTCATCTTTAAACTCTATAAATTTTAACAATATAGTATAAGAAATATATTTTTATATTTTTTTTAAATCTGTATTAAATAATAAAGCCAGCACTCTTAATTGTGACTCTAAATATCATTAGAATAAAATATCTTTATTTTTAAAGTGTAATTACTCTATCCCAACTCTCACTATTTATCTCTCTATTTCAAAAAAAAATTAATTTGATTTAATCAAATTAATTTATTAATTAAAATAAAAAAATAATTATTAAATAAATTATAATTTTTTTATTATAATACTTATGTCACATGAATGTCCACATTTGCAAGTTATTAACCTAGTTAAATACTAAAGTCAAGCTCTATATTGTTAAAAGGGAAAAAAATAAATAGAAAAAAAATAAATTGCTTCAAAGAAATAAAGAAAACAAGAAACAATTAATAATAATTTAAAAATTAACTTTCATTTTATACTTTTTAATCTGCATTAGTCGAGTATAAGTTGTATCAATATAATATTATTTTTAATTTTTTGTTATTGAAATTGAGAAGGATTAAGGTCGCAATACATGCACGGATGGTAGTCACGTATAACGTTGTACTTTTACAACGAATCATATTAACTTATTAGTGTTTTTTTATTTAAAACTTGTACCTTTGTTTTTCTTTAATTTGATATGTTGACAAAGCCGACTCTAGGGGCTAAACCTATGTCTGGGGCTTCAAAAAATAGAGATCTCAAATTATTAAAAATTAGTTTTTATTAAAAAAATTAAAAACTATCTTTTAAAATTTTTATATAAAAATGTACTTGTAAACAATATTTCTTTTATTTATTTAACCATTTCATCTTTTTCAATTGCCAAAATAATAATAATTTCATCTTTATTTAATTCAAAGAAAATACTATCAAATATTTAATTGCTCTTGATTTAAAATTTACATTCACCATTTTTAATTTTTTTTTTCAATTTCACTTAATTATAATTATTAGTAACATTTTTCAATAATAAGATATCATTTTTTAAGTAAAGGCTGGAGTGAAATTCCTTGTTATTAAAAAGAAAAAAGAAAAAAAATAGTTCACCCCCAATTGAAAATATAAATTAAACCAAATAAATAAAAATTAAAAATTCATCTTTACTATTGACTTTCTTATCCAATCTTGTCAAGTATAAGTAGTCGGAACATCTATAGATTTGTTGTATTTCTTACTTTTAACCGTAGTCTAAGGTACATCATAATTTTGCAAATTATCAATAATGCATAATCTGTTAAAACATATTTGATGTTGAGAGGAACAATATTCTTTGATTGTTCTAACAAAACTGCCCAATCCTTACTATCCGAGTACATCAAAGCAAGCACAATCTTCTATTCATCATCTTTAGAAGACTGCTCTGTAGCTACATATTTTCCCTTATCAACCTGGTTATCATCTTCTTAATGTAGCTCATTATGCAATACATCAATTTTTTCTTTAGGAAAGTTGTTAATTTTTGTCATGCCATTTGCTGCTAATGTTGTTTTATTATCGATTGGAGAGTGGTATTCAGCTGTAGAGTAAGATCTTGCAAGATCTTTATTGATTCGCTGTAAAATTCTATGAACTGAAACACTTGTTTCATGTTTAGAAAATGGCCTCCATTTTTTTCTTTTTCCGGAGTGACCTCTTGAATGAGACTTTCTATGCTTGCTTGACACCTTTGAAGCATGTCTTTCTTAGTTGCCTGCTTTATGAATAGTATGCTTTTTATTTTGTCTACAATCAAACACATGATAACTAATAGATGAGCAAATTCGATAGAAAAGGGGCACACATTCATATGCTAAATCAATCCAGAATTGAATTCCCTCCCCTTCAATCTAAATGGTTTCTAGAACCTTGCCAGCAGGGTTGACATCAACTAATAATATGGCATGATGCCCAAACTCACCTTCTAAAGTTGCTTTATCAATTTGAACCAACACCTCAATCTCTTTATTTATGTTAGCTAAGATTTGAACATCTCAATATTTCTAGGCCTATAATTGAGTGATGGTTGATTTCTAAGCAGATAGATCGAAATCAGAAACTCGTGGTTGGAGGCGAAAGATCCATGGGTTCAAAGCTACGGCTCCTCGACTCCAAACAGCTAGTTTTACCACTAGGAATGGAAAGGAAAATATGAAAATAGCCATTTCGTAGTGAAATTAAATGCCATTAGACATGAAGTCTACACATCTTACTCAAAGTCTCTTTTAGATCAGACAAATGCCATAATTTATTTCCTTTATGTAGAATAAGACGACCAATAAGGGATGATGTGCACAAGTTAACACTCATATCATAAGTCTCTTGCGTTATCTTAATTGAGACAAAGCCGTCTATATCTGACACAGTGACTATAGATTTTTCGATCGATGATTTTGGCTCAAAAACACTGCCCCCTTCATAGCTTGTGCATAAGAAATAGTAGTAGGAGCAGGAGACTTTTCAATCAATTATGGAGATTGAATCTGCTTTGAGAATAACTTTGGAGGATGAAAATAGCAATCCAACATCGAGTCTGGTGGCTTAGGGCCAACCATGGTTGGCGATGATGGTGGCCTATAGAATTGAAGAGATTTAATAGTAAACACTAAAGAATGATACTAATCATAGCACTGTAAAATTCTCTCCCTAGGATTTCTCTAAGTGGTGCAGCTCCTCTTGCATTTGCATGCCTAGGGTTTCAATTTTCCTTCTCTTTCCTAAAAAATGGATGACCTTTCTGGAAATCTCACGCATCTAAACCTCTCTTCAATATAGGATTTAGGATTCGAGTGGTCTTTTGATAACAACCAACAATCTGATACAACAAATAACTATGAGTATTGTCTTCGGGGCCTTTAGTGGGTTCAAAGGCAATAAACTTCTGTACGATGCAAGGAAGGCTCGCTTTAGTTTGGGAATTAGTGATTGTAATAGTTTTTGCTATGGAATTTGATGACTTTTTTTTTATTTCATTTTTCCATGAAGTGTATACGAATAGGGTGTTGAAGAATAGTCCATTACCATTCAAGCAGGAGCCCATCATCTTATCCAAGTATGATGGTATTGTTCTGGCTTGATCCATTAGTTAAAGTCCCTTTCTGGATTTAGATTTTTAATTTGCCTCTAAGGGCAAAGATAGAAGCAGTGTAAAAAGGTATTGGTTAGAGAACTTCCTTGAATTCAACTCTAAGGCTTTGTTTAGTAAGTGATTAATAATGAGAGTGATGATTGCTTTTTGATATAACTAAGCCTTTAACGAGAGGTATAAAATTCAAGGTTGGTCAGGAGGTGATTTGGTATGAGTTTAAGTTTGAGAAATTGCCAACTTACGCTTCATTTGCAGAGTTATCGAACATGTTGAAGATCGTTGTTTTCAATTACTAACGAATTTGTCATTAGCTACAACACCTAGGCAGTTTGGACCGAGCCTTCATGTCTCTTTTGTCTGCATCTCCAGGAGTTAATACTTCAATGGGAAACAAATGGATCAATGCTTAAGGCTAGGTGGATCCTTCAGCCAATAACTAGATAGTACCTATGGAAGCAACACAGGTTGTGAATGATGAAAACTTTAATCCAAATATTTTTCAACCTAATGTTCATATGCAAAATGGTGTTCCAAATCAAAATATTATTGTAGCTGCTAAACATTAGAAAATTGTAGCCAGGCTATAGTTCTTTATAATGTGAATGCTATAGGTGTAAGAGATGTGGATGATGAGTCAAGCTGTCAAAAAAGGAAGAAACTGATAGAAGGTAATGTTACAACCTTAGCAAGTATGTTTGAATAACCCTGAATAACCCTTAAATTAGAATGATGTTGGGAGAATTCTTTAAACGGGATGTGGCGGATTCTTGTTCCTAGGCCCGCCAAGAGATATGAGTGTCCTTGCTTAGAATTATAGAGGGTTAGGGCCCCCCCTCTAAAGTTCGTCAATTAAAATCCTCATATAAGTGAAAATGTCCCATTATTGTGTTTTTAAATTAAACAACATGTAATTGAACAAGATTGAGAAAACAAAATTTGAGCTTGGCTTCCCTTATGGTTTTTGTGTTCCACCTTCTTAAAATTATGTTGGAATTACATTATTATGGAACTTTGTATGTGATGTATCCATTGTGCCTTACTCATCTTATCATTTAGACATATTAGTGGAGCATATTGGCTTGAAAAATTGGTGTCACAATAGAGTGTATGGCCAGCCAAACCACACCCTTAGAAATGAGTTATGGAACTTGTTGAGACATTTAGCAATAAGTTTAGAATTACCAACATTGTTAGAAAGAGATTTCAACGAGAGTTTGTTTAGCCATAAGCAAAATTGAGGTAATGAGCACCCATTAATCTTAGATTCCAAAGAAGCTATAGAAGATGCATGCTTATTTCACTTGGGGTACATTTGTTGTCCATTTAGATAGGAGCAGGGTAAAGATACTAAGCTTTTTATTGAGGAAAGATTAGATCAATTTTTAGCTTCAAATTCTTAGGAATAACTATTCCCACAAAAAAAAAGTAGAACACATCAAATCTTTTTCCATTAATCATGTGTTGGGCCTTCTTTCTTGTGGATTTTGAGGACTTTTCATCGAAACGCTTTCCGTAGGCATCATTTTGAAGAGGCGTTGTTATCATTGGAAGAATGCTCAGAAATAATATGGAAGGTATGGTAAGGTATAGGTCAATGATAACATAATGGAAAAGCTTAAATTTTGCCTAAATATGTTAGCATTATGAGGTCATGGTAAGCATTCAACTTTATTATTTAATATTTTGAATCTTAGGAGGAAACTAAAACTAGCAAATAGACAAAGGACAACGATGTGAAGAAAGTGATTCTAGAAGCACAAATGAGTATTGGTAACCTTTTGGAAAAGGAGGATATTTGTTGGAATAAGAGGTCATATAACCAATGGCCTAGGGAAGGGGTTAAATTAAGTTTTCTTTCACAAGGCTGCTTCACAAAGTAACAAAGGCAAATCAGATTATGGGGTTATTTTTTTCAATGGATGATGTTTTGGTAACCTCTAAGGATGGCATGGCTAATGTTGTTTTGGAGTATTTTACTAATCTTCAGCAGGAAATTTAGTTGGAGCCTCATTGTTTTCATGTATTACTAGGTGAGTTTCCACTACCTAGAATAATGAGTTTCTTAGACCATTTCAAGGTCAAATGGTCTATCAAGCTTTGAAGCAAATAAATACTCACAAAGCGCCTGGTCTGGATGGACTTTCATGTACTTTTATACTAATTTTTAGGAGATTATGGGAGCTAAAGTAGTGGATGAATATCTTGATTTGTTAAGTGGATCACCTTTTTTTATATAAATTCAATTGATTCAGCCTGCAACTTATGGCCCTCTGGAAAACTGTTGTCATTTCCATTTTTCGGGTCATTTCGCGGGTTCAAAATAAGGCAATTTTTAACAACATTGCTCCTAGTATGGAATTGGTTCTCCAATCAATTTGTTCTTCCATTACAAACTTCAAATTTTTCGAGTGGGCTCAATGTGGAACTCACAAAATAAGCAGAACACTCTTCGTCAGCTACATATTTAAAGCATTCCAGCCAACGCTCCTTCTATTATTTTGATAATATGGTAGGCACTACCACCAGAATGGACCAAGGTCAACACTAATGGATCTTTTTGTCCAATTACTAAGAGGTTTAGTGCAGGAGGAATGTTTAGAAATCACCAAGGTTTTGCTATAGGAAGTTTTGTATTTCCGCAAGGACATCCCAAACATTTGAGGCTAAACTTCAAGCAATAACATTTGCAATCAACAAAGCTTAGTCCTCAATTTGACACCGTTTATAGTTGGAGAGTGACTCAACCTATGTTGTGAATTTATATAGGTCTAAATCTTTGCTTATTCCTTGATTCATCGTACCTTCTTGGACTCGTTGCCTATAATTAGTCTAGAAAATGTAGGTAGTGATTTCACATGTAATCAAAGAGAGTAATAGAATTGCAAACCACTTAACTAATTATGATCATACGTGCGATGAGCATCAACAGTGGAATACTTATGCTCCTTTCTGTGGCAATTTGTTATATGAGAATATTATTCGAAAAGAGGTATTTAGATTTTTGTAGTTATTATATTATATATATGCTTCTACTTGTTTTATGTTTTTGCTAAAGCCTTGCAGTCTTTATTTGTTTTTTTTTAATTTATTTTTAATAATATTTTGGAGTCTAGTTCAAGGATCGTTTGGGGTGCTAACCTAATTAGAATGCTTGTTAACAATTTTTGTTTACAAAGCTCATTAAAAAAAAAAGATTTTTTTAAGTTTAGAAAAGCTTTAAAATAAATAAAATTTTAATTTTTACTATGTAAATTTAAAAAATCAAAAAATTGTTTGAGTAATTTCATTAAAAAAAACTTTACTATTATATATACTATACATAAACCAAAACAGAGATATATGTTGTATAATATATATTTAGCTGACATCTTGTGTACCTCTGCTATTAGGGTCGACTCAATATAAATTGTGATCTATACAATGATTAATTCAAGGCCCCTTATAAATAAAATAAAATATTTAAACTTTATTCTTTTTTTTCTCTCTTTTAAATGCAAAATCACTAATTAAAATTTTATCTTCCAGCTGATAAAGTAAAATTTTTTTAATAAATAATATTACTAAATTACTTAAATTTTCTTATGACGTGTTTGAATATAAATAAGGTTAATTAATTTTAATTTTGAAAAGTTTCTTTTTGCTGAGGTTATATTAATATGAATAGTTGATAAATTTGATATGTTTGCTAAACAAGTGCATTTGAATTAATTTGTTTTAATTTCTTTTGAGAGCATTAATTTGTTTTAATTTGAAACAATATTGATAACATCTTCCTAATCTGGACGACCCTAAGTCACGTTAAGTGGCCCATATCTGGCAAGCAGGGTCAGACCACGACCCCGAATGGTTTAGAGAGCTCGGTCTCAGTAAGGGCTCGACCCTAACAAGAGCTTGGCCTCCGAAGGAAAGCTTGCACCTGTAGTAGTAAATAAGCTTAATTAAGACAAAAACTCCTATTATCTCTCTCTTATCCCTAAAATCTTGAGATGTCTATCTAGCCTACCTTGTAGAACTTGAAGACTATCTAACAAGTATATAAACTATCTTAATCATAGGAAATAGGTTAGTGACTCTAAATGCTAAATCTCACTATATTGAAGTATCTCTCTACAAGTTTACTGACTTAAGCATCGGAAAGGCTGCCGACAAGGCACTCCTGTAATCTTTGTTTATCTTGCAAGAGAGCTTTGGAGCTAGTCTTCGGGATCCCAGTGTTCTCAGAGACATCATTAGTGCGGTGAGTGTAGACACGACTTTAGACACATTCATTGTCTCCACAATTGGATAATGGGAGATCAGGCAGGAAATCCAAGAGCAATTGACTTGAATTGGGTTTTTGACCTATTCCCTGAACTTCTAAGAATGGGTAATGGTGCCCCACACCCCAGCAGTGGCTCCAGTAGCCCAAGGGCTAAATCCACTAGTGGTAAGCCCTCAACAGAATCTGCCTCTAAACCTACAGTAGAATCAGGGTGGAGGTCAGAATAGGGTGTGAATGGAGGAAATCAAGTGCAAGGGATAGCAGTGCATAATTAGGGCTAAAACCCTGACTTCAATGATCCTATGGTAATGCAAGGGATGTACTACTAATATAGGGATCTCCAAAGAGAGATGACCGAGCTACCTCAATAGGTCCATCACCTATCAATCCAGAAGTGTCGTTGCCTAGGAGAGGGAGAAAGGAATCAAAGGCCAGATGGACACAGAGGTGCAGCGTCGCCTACAGACGCCTGGGGTGATTTGGATGATAAAGCTCAGAACTTTGTGGAGACCCCACCCTTAGCCATAAAGGTCGCTAAGGAGGTTAAGAAGGCATTAGAGAACTTGGGAATAACATGACAGAGCATGGATCTGGACCTTCCAGGGGGAATCCCGTTGGTAGACGCCATCCTGAGGTAAGAATACCTTGAAGGATTTGAGAAACCTCAGAGGTTAGATAATTACTATGGGAAGACGTGTCCCAAGGCTCATGTGAATAAGTTTAGGATAGAGATCCACTTCCAAACATATTAGGATCATGTATTGTGCAGGCTCTTCCCTACCACTTTATAAGGGCTAGCTGAAGAATGGTATCATAAGCTCGCTCCTAAGTCAATAACCTCATTCAAACAACTGACAAACCTATTTTAGATGAGGTTTTTATCTTTAAGAAATAGGCCTAAGAAGTCATCAGACCTCTTCTCCATTAGGCAGAGAGAGAAGGAGAGCCTGAAGTCTTATAGTGGAAGGTTTAATCAAGCCATTAGAGAAATAGGAGAGCTGTAATTAGACAATGCCCAAATAGCCCTCATCAGAGGGACTACCAACCAGAGTTTACAAAATAAGCTCTTGGACAAATGGCCACAAATGTGGGCTTAGCTTATGGCCATGATAGAAGGGAAAATTAACCTAGAAGATGGGTTAGCAAACTTAAGATCAGAATTTCAGTAGTTCGCCCCCTCAGGTTCTAGCAGAAGGGATGAGAATAAAGAAGAGGTTAGTGGTAATGGGTCAAGTAGGAACATGGATAGCTCTGGGAGACATTTTAAGAGAAGGAGCTTAGATAGAAACAACTTCACTCCCCTATCTTCCACTAGAAGGGAGGTATTTATGTGGATAAAGAAAAGTAGAGAAGATTTGAAATGGCCCCTAAGGATGAATGATTCCTCTAGTTCTATGAGGGATCCCAACAAGTAATGTGAGTTCCAACAGGATAAAGGTCATGATACTGAAGATTGTATGCATCTCAAAGAGGATATAGAGAAATTGA
>CAOJBK010935625.1:0-10011 GCA_948294925.1 Codiaeum variegatum | reverse complement strand
TCACAAACAAGTATATCAGGTCCATCCTGATAATTAAAAATAAAAATTTCATGAATAATCTAACATTTAAAGTACATTTTAAGATGTATGATCAGTCTTGGTTATACAAAGTAGCAACCCATCAAATTGCTGAGATCTAATGGCATTTCACTTGTTTCAATGTATGGGGTGTATCTGCCCTAGAGTTTTTCATGATAAGCGCCTCATCACAAACAAGTATATCAGGTCCATCCTGATAATTAAAAATAAAAATTTCATGAGTAATCTAACATTTAAAGTATCTTTTAAGATGTATGATCAGTCTTGGTTATACAAAGTAGAAACCCATCAAATTGCTGAGATCTAATATTTAGATAAATTTAAAAATGATCCTTTAATATGGGGAAGTGCATTAAACACTGAAAAGGGCAGCATAGAACTTAAGTTGCAAGCTGCCCCGAGAAGCTAAACCCACATCATATGGATTCAGGTATGGGTTTCAGGTGCAATAGTATCGTATAAAACGTTTATCATCTATGACAAATTAAAAAATATGTTTTTTAAAGGATCTAATAGGCATGCTAGTGCAATTCCAAACAAATACTATTCAACAACTGGTATATAAGATTGAGTTCAGAAATTTTAGAAAATGTACAGAAGAATATTAGTTCCAAATCATTTTGGATAAATTCTTTAACTGAGGGAAGGTAGATTTTATAATTACAGGTAAAAATAAAACCAAAGCTGGCTTTCAAGCGGCTTCAATTTTTCAGTGCTTGAACCCAATTGACAAATAGAAGATCTGCACCATATAAACAAACATTCAGCTAACTTTGATACAGAAAATTTGATCTCCCGGTCTATCATCGTTAGTCCTCTGGCTATGAAGACCCCTCACATTTTATCACATTACTAAGGTTTAAAGTGAAAAAATTGAAATAAGTGTAATAATAATAATAATAATAATAATAACAATAAATTGTGGACTTATGCTTTGAGGGCTTTCAGAGTTCTTTTATGTGCTATTCAGCATAAGCGGATTCTTTACTTTTCTAATTTTTTCCTTCTTTTCTTACATTATATACACGTCTTAATTAGAACATTAGGATTCCATCAAAAAAGGAAAGGGTCAATTGGAGAGCACAATAGACAGTGACAAAACATGGAACATCAGAGTTCAAATGGGCATCAACATAATAGACAATCCATATTTTCTCCAACACGCACATTTACTAAAAGAATGTCTCAACACTCGTATCAATAAAAATCCCATATTTGAAGGAAGTTTAAACTTTACTCCAGTGCTCATGGTCCAGTAAAATAGCTTCAATCACGCATATTATGTGATTCAGTATAGCTACAAATCAAAATAAATCCAAACTACTCCAATAAAGAAAATGACAAAATAACAGCACAAGATTTCCCCCAAACCAGAGGCTATCTAGTTGAATAATGGCTAGCATTAATGCATAAAGTGTGAAAACTAAAATTTCAGTCAGCTCCTATGATTGTTGGTTTCACATATGAAATAGTTATCAAAGCAAATTTTTTTAGTAAAAATTTGTTAACTTCTGTTTAGAGAGTTTGAATCCAGATAATACCACACGATGAAGTATAAAAATATGACTTGCAGAATTTCAAGGAATATGACAATTACCTGCAATGCATGACAAATTTCCCAAGCCATGTTTCGATCCTTGACATTCTTTCCAAAAGATAAATTTCGAAAAGCAGAATAGCCAATCAAAAAAACACCACCCTTAGCTCTCCATTTTGCAAATAATTCTGCCCTTCTCTCCCTATTGCACAATAAAAATTGAAAGTTAGAAACTATTAGTTCTTCACACAACCAAAATAGAGTAAAGGGGAAAAGTATATAATTAAACCTTGATACATCCTCAAGCATGAAAACACGGAGGGGTTTCACTTCTGAAGGCTTCCACTTCATGAACTCCAGCCGCCAATTATGAAGCACATTCACAGGAGTAACAATAAGTGCAGTTCTTAATCCCAAATCAATGATTCTCATAGCAGTGTACAGAAAAGCTATGACCTGCAAATAGAACTTGACAATCAGGCAAGTGGATGCTTCAACCTAGAAGCAATATTAGCATCACCTTTTGCAAATAAAACCACTACTAACTACGAGTGATTTATGTTATGGAACCCTGTTGGTATAATTTTGGCAATCAAAGAAATGGAGGCAAAGCTGTGCTTGTCTGAATCACCAAAACAAAAGGGACTTGTAAGCTTGACGGTGCTGGGTCATTTTCTTTAGAAACTTCCAGTACCTCCAATTGCCTCCCTCCTATCTGCATGAGTTGCATCTTCATCGTTTCTTCTCTACTTCTACTTTTAATGTTATGATTGAAGTCACTCTGCTTTAATTTGATCATGTGAATCTAACATTATTTTCAGAGTTGAAGATGCAAAGGTCAATGCCTGTTTTTTCTTCCCCAATTTATTTACATTAATAAATCAATTTTCCTCTACAACTGAGAGACCTATTATTAGTAAATAAAAACAGATACAAGAGAGAAAAGCTAAACTCAATACCTGAAAAGTTTTACCCAGGCCCATTGTATGAGCTAAAATGCAACCAAGACCTCTATCTCCAGATTTCACTTTCCCAATTGACTGTATAATATTCTCCCACATGAATCTTATTCCTGCCACCTGCAATTTCAAATCAAGTTTAGGAAAAAGCACAATAACACTTGTGATAAAATTAAAACAATGCCAATAGACCAATATAAGTAATGAGCTTTAAATATCAATATAAAGTATATGAAGAGACCTCTGTCAAGGGACTCATTTCCCACATTTGAACACTCAAGATTTCACATATTCCAATACCAAAGATGATGAATGGCTAAATTTCTAAATCATAAGCAACTACTGACTGAGTAAGATGGGACCAAAGTTTGAACTAGACGTGCAAGGAAGCTATGTAATCAAACAAAACTATAGTTCAGGTTCAAGAAGCAAAACCTGATGAGACTTTAAAGTATAGAAATAAAACCTGATGGACTTTTAATTTAGCTGATATACTCCGAGGAATCCTCACAGCCTCTTCACCTTTTTCCCTGACAACATTCACTATATAACCTGTAGTTGCATCGCCAAGAACTTCAACACCAGCACCTTCAGGTAAATCTCCATTGCAGCTTGCAGAGTTCATCATCTTGGACTTATCAGTAAACTGTACTTTAAGTGACTTCAGACGTTCTTGACGCTCCTACATAAGATGGCAGCAAAATGGATAATGTAGTACTGACATACCAGATTTAACTGAACAAATTATCAAAAATCTAAGGCACCTTTTCAATTGCAATTTTCCTTTGGGTTTCTTCTCCTAATTCAGCATCATCAAGTATCCGCCGTATCTTCTTCTTCTTCTTTCTCTTACTGCTCAAACAAACATCAAGCAATTTGAGAATTATGTCCATGTGATAAAGCTCATAACTGATCACACATAGAGAAAAAAAGACAAAATGTCTAATATCTTGGAAGCAACACAATACGCCAAATGGAATTAGGAAAATTTTCCATGAATAATTTTCCCTCAGAAAATTAAACAAAGAGAAAATCATAAATGCAAGATTTTTTAATAGAAAAGGAAATAACTACAGATGTCAGTCTCTTAAGTATTAGCAAAGTACCTGATTGGAACAGGGTTTATATCTGCATCAGAGTTCTCTGACTCACTATCAGAGCTTGTGGCCATTAGATCTGTCGATTCCATGGCTTTCTCCAGTTCAGAAGTCAATTTTTGAAGCCGACTTGGCAAGCAACAACAGCATTGCCACCCAGAAGATTGTGCTTTAGACAAGCAGTCTTCACCAATATTCCTCTTAATACAAGTGGTACAGAATAACATTTTGCATGACTTGCAGATTATTAAGTCATTGCTCCGTCCACACCATCCACAATAGCATTCAGTGCACTCGATATCCTGCGAGAACCAAAGCTAATAAAACTCCAGTATTGAAAGACAAACTCTATCACAATCACCAAATAATCCATAGCACTGGAAAAGCACATCTATGTATCAACCAGCATATTTCACAAAATAAAATGTTACTTTTTGTTTCATAGGATTTTCTGATTATCAGTGGACATCATTGTTGGTGAAAGTAACTGTTCAACATATCACAGTGTGTTTGACATCCACAAAAAATTGATATGATTGTCATGACTAACTCTGGCTTCCAGCTACTTGACATTGTAGCCAAAAGCAATTGGTGTCACATACCAACGGTTGATAACCCATTGATAGAAACAACCAAACAATATTGACCAATAGTAAACTTGATCCAGAAGTTCTCTTTAGAACTTTAAAAAAATAGCGAGAAGATAGATATGTAGTCCTCTTCATTGTCTTATAAATTAAGCGTTACCCAAAATGTAAGCTTGACAAATATTTCTGTTCACAACTTCACTCGTATTCCTGCCTTTGAAATTAATAATAATAATAATCTAGCTTGCAATCTCTGGCAATGTGCGGAGTAGAACAGCCAAAATGAAACACCTTATTTCCTCCATTATGCATCTCATAGTCTCGAGACAATCATAACCAAGAACCAGAAAGTGAGCTCCATTCACCAATGGTTGTTATTCTAAGTATTTTTATCACTTATAAAAAAAATTAAAAAAAAATCCAATAAGCAAATAAATATTGTTGTTGCCCCTCTTCTAATAAACTTATCATAAGGCTTGAATTGGAAAAAAAAAATTCCCCCCCGGATATGAAAAGTGTGCCTAAGAAAAATAAATAAATACCAGTCTTAACAAAATATATATATATAACAAACTAACAGAAGTTTATGATTTTATGTGAATGTGTGTGGTGCTTCAATATTTTACCATGAATGTCATTGCCCATGTGAATCAACTTAATGACAATAGATGTTATTGAACTTGATACCTTCACATACACCTTTTCCTCCATTAAGCTTTTGCAACCCTCACAAATTATTACTTTCAAAAGCGGATGAGAATGCACTTCAAGAGCAACTTTGTTACAGGCAGTACAGTGAAACTCCCCATTTACACCTTGCAAAAGATGGCCATCAGAACCAGAATCCCCAAGGTTTTCAGGCAAATTTAATTTATTCTCCACTGCTGTGGTATCAGAAACTGACTTATCCCGCTCAACATCCTCATTATCATTGTCTATCATAACAGGTTGAATCCTTTTAGCACTGATTTTTGGCTCCTCACGGTCACTTGGACGCTTGAATCCTCTGGGTTCATTGGTATCAGCTTCAGAAAACACTGAACTGCCATTACTCATCGGTTGTTCTGCATCCAAGTTCCTAGAACTTTCATACTCAACTTTCTTCAAATTTTTGCTCGCAAACTCATCAGATTCTCCAGACACATCTTGCCCATTTGCAGGAGCTTTCTCATTAGAAATGTCATTTAGAGGCAACAGATCATCCACTTTGCCTTCCATTACCTGATTAACAGAGGTGAGTTCTTTTTATCCATGACACTCTAATTCAATAATTCTACAAAAGTCCTAAGTTAATGGCATTTGAATAAAAAAAGAGGAAAATGAATAAATCTATTTCAAAAGGATGTCCAGTTTAAGAGTAATTACAATCCGCTTCACAGCACAACATCAAAATACTGTTGGTTTTTTTTTTTTTTGAGGCACAAAATACTGTTGGTTAGGTATAACAAAATAACAGATCTGCGTTTCTAGCAACTGTAAAATGGAAAAACAAACCAAATCAAACAAATAAATTAACGTGCTCAGCACCTTTTTAGTTCTCTTACGACATCTCCTTCGTTTCAAATGAAGCTGAAGTTTCTTATCAATCCTTGTGTCATCTTCCTCTTTGACCTTTGAATGTACAAAGATAACAACCATACAAATTCAGATATTGTCTGCGCATACAATCACAAGAAAACTTGACAATCACACTAACAAACTAACAAAACACAAGTTGAACGAATCCCATCACATCTTCACTTTCAAAAGCACAAAACATGAATGAAAAAATGAAAAAAGGACGAGAGACAGACAGACAGGCCAATGAGAAGTACATTCGCTTTGCCATTAGGCAGATGCCAACAAAGAAAAGAGTACAACTCCCTTACAAGAATAGAGTTTGATATTATTGTCAAATTCACTATATCACCAATTACCATGAAGATCTACACAGAAAGTGTTTCCAGTAGCAATTCAGATCAAGTGCATGGATAGAGATCCAAACACCAAAAAAAAAATCTTTTCACAACACAATAGAGTTCCCTGAATCTCTATACTCCATGACACAAGTACTGAAAACTATCTATGTAACTTAAGCTCCTATTTACATCGTTCTTCAAACTTGAAAATAGGAGATAAGCAGAATTTTAATAAACAAGTAGTTAATGGCTATAAATGTAATTTCTTAAGAAAGATGTACCCCATACAAAATTGGCAATCCTATTTTCAGGGATAAAACTCTGCAATCAATAGTTAGTTAAAAGGAATAAGGCTTCAGATGAGAGAAAAAAAAAACATTGGTTCAATATTCAAGATTATAACCTAAAACTAAAAGATCTGTACAAATATAAAGCACAACAACATCGACAAACCTTTTTATAATTTTTTCTCTGTTCCTCAGAAAGAAGCAGCTCCTTCTCGTTTGCTATGGCATCAGCAATGAACGGATCACTAGAACTGCCATCAATGTCTTCAATCTCCTCTACCTGACAAAAATAACATCTCATAAATTAGTAAAAGGATTAGAACATAGTTTGTAAAAAGCCTCAACAAATATCCTGATAGGATGGGGAGGGGAAGTGTTTATTTGAATCTTAATTACATGTTCACATGTAAGACCATCTTCTTTTGGAATGATAAAACACACAAACAGAAAGAAAAAGAATTATTGTCATAATAAAAGAACCCAAAAGGCAAAAATGCTTTCAGACAAGCATGGAGTAACTGACATTCTGACACAAGAACGCAAGATGATACAAAAATTGATTGCTACTTGCTACACAGTAGGGAAAAGCTTATGATAAAGTGCAGGAATCATAAATGTCAGAGATAGTAAATTAAGAGTCAGATAAAATATTTGACCTCATTGACTCCAGAAAAATTGAGTCCCATCTCTGCAGCTTCCTGGGGAGTGTTGGCCAGGTAGACAGAAGCCCAAGTCTTGCTACCAAATGAAGCAACATCCTTAGTATGACCACCTGAGAATAGGCTCTTAAGAGAGTCCCAATCAAGATCTCCGTTTTCAGCCACGTCCCCCTTGCCTCCATCTGTAGAAAGCTTTTTCTCCAGAAATCCACTAGCACCCTCTTCCAATAGTTTCCCATGCCGTCTGAACACAATTTATATCAATTCAACAAACACTAAAAACTGCAGAAATTGCCATGTCAATAAGAAAACATACTTTCTGACAGGCCTGTGACCTTGAAGATACTTCTCAGCATCGGCTACTACCTCTGTGATTTCACTGGTCACTTGAGATCCTATCCAATGTGCCCTTTTTTTCCAAGCTTCGGTTTGGCAACCATTGGGAGCCTGACTTTCAATCCACTTATACAGGCTTGGTAGCTCAATACCAGCCCCATCAAGTTGTTCCTGTTAAGAGAAGATTGTAAAAAAAAGACGCAAGGAGGAGGGAGAACACTAGATGTCCAACAAGAAATGTCTACAGAGTTGTGTTAACTGCACCTCACAACAAGCAAGCATATAGTTTAACAGTTTATAACCTATGGTCCCACAAGCAAAATATTTTATCATAGTGCAATAATCATTATATTCACCCAACAATCAAAGTGTAAAAGACAAAATGGATAATGAAGAGAGGAAAAAAAATTTTATGGGCATTGTTACTCAATATCGATAAGATTGATGACAGGTTCATATGCAAGGTTGGACAGAAATATAATCCTAAATCTATAACAAAAGGAGAAGCATTCATTTTAACATTACAAGGAGGAGGTCACAAATGCTCATAGCATGAAAGCACGGAAATTTGTAATAAGAACCAAAGATTTTACTCAAATTGAAGGAAGAAGCAGACCAACAAATAAGCGCTTTCTGTCTCAAGCTCATCCAGCACAGTTTCCCACTCCTCCTTGAAAGCAGTCATCTCATCTTCAACAGCTGCCTCCAGCTAGTATGATATGATGGATGATAAAACTTTTTAAGTCATGGGTAAATGGAAAAGGATCAAAAAGAAAGATAGAAAACAGCAGCAAGAACTAACATCATCACCATGAAGAGTTTGTGCCAACTCCTCCCTCACTTCACTCTCCACTTTGGCAATTGACTCCTTTTCAAGAGCTTCTTGAGCCTCTGCAGCCTAAAACGAACATCAGCCAACCTTATAAAACGTATTAACCCCTAAAATGGAATTTTTGCAACTTAAGCTGAAAAAATGTGTGATACCTTGCTCTCAACTTCCAAGAACTCAGCAACTAGCTCCTCTATTTCTTGCTCAGTCAAAGGTGCCTACAAAATGGAAGCAATAACAAAATGAATTCCGATGAAAGGTCCACGTATTAAGTATGATCTTGGGAAGCAAGCACTTTTGGATCATTCAATTTTCCAAATTTTTCGTGTAAAGCACTGCTGACCTAAT
This sequence comes from Codiaeum variegatum, assembly GCA_948294925.1. Classification (NCBI taxonomy): domain Eukaryota; kingdom Viridiplantae; phylum Streptophyta; class Magnoliopsida; order Malpighiales; family Euphorbiaceae; genus Codiaeum; species Codiaeum variegatum. The sequence goes on along the minus strand of CAOJBK010935625.1, from coordinate 1,435 downwards.
ATAGTTATAGTGCTATTGTCCCCTCCATGAACCAGTTTAAATGTTTGGATAGATGCTTAGCGTGAATTGGAAGCTCTATCAGTGAGAATCCAAAAAGTAATATGACCAAAATATGTGCAAACTCCATGAGCACAAGAAAGAAAGAAAAAACAAAGAAGAAGGAGAGAGAAATCATCAATTGCTTGCCTCATGACGTATTCCATCATCTTGTCCAGAAATGGATGGTTCATCATCATCCGAATCAGCAATGAAAGAATCACTAGATGCACTCTCAACATCATCAACTTGCTCATGTTTGTCTTCCATCTTCTCCTAAGTTACATCAGATGGAGAGTAGCTCTCTGAAACAGTTTCTGTAAGATGGAATTGATCGTATTAATTACTGAAACAATGATAATCTCATGTCAGCTGAGATTATTTACAAGCATAAAGCAAGCATACAACCAAAAGAAACTGGGAAAAAATCAAACGTGAAAGATAATGCGAGGTGTAATACCATCATTTCAAAACACGATTGTTAGATCCAAGACAGTGATTATGCATAGGCATAGCTTACTTGGACACTGAATGTATCAAAGTGTCTCAATTTCCCATTAAGAAATGCTTTACTTTCCAACATGGATGGATCTGGTCAAATTTCCAAAACAACAGTTTTTTCTAATTATGTCCAGAAAAATAAAATAAGAAACTGTGATTATCACCTCAGTTTGTACACTTAAACCTAACAAACTTTGTCGTGAGCTATACAAATCTGTTGGGTATAGGATTTTAAAGCCAGTGATGGGAATAAATTCCCTGACAATGGAAATCTACTACAAATTAAATGGAAGAATAAATTAAAAATAACAAAAATAAATGAAAAGGCAGCCTATGCTACATGATGTTCATCTACATAAGGGTCCTATGTTAGAAACTGTAATGAACATAAGAGTTGGTCCTATTTCTCTATACCTAATTCCAGATATGATTAAAAGGTGCAAAAGAACTTTGAATTCTTATTAACTGATGCAATCAACCAAAACTTTACAGAGCGCAATTTAAACATAGAAGTAGATTTAAATGCCTCACCAAAAAATCCATTCTAAATATAGTATTAGATTTAAATGACTCACCACCAAAAAAAAAGTCCACTATAAGGACTCTAATTGTCCTTCCCGTGCTGAATAACTAATAACCAGACTTTTCATAAACCCAGTGAAGCATAAAACCTCCACCATAACAAAACAAGAGTAGAAAAAAATTTAAAACCAGAAACCAACACATGAACATGTATAAAATCATAAAGAAATGCAAATGCCTTATTGTAGATTGTTTATAACCCCTGAGGTGCATTATGTTTATGAAAGGAACTGTTTGATCAGCACACATTAAGAACTTCAAAAGCAACTAATCAATTAATTACCCATTCGATATTATACAAAATTAAAGTAAACAA
>CAOJBK010935064.1:0-11500 GCA_948294925.1 Codiaeum variegatum | reverse complement strand
ATATATATATATATATATATATATATATATATATATATATATATATATATATATATATATATATATATATATATATATAAAGTTTTAGAATTAAATTTATTATTTTTTAAATAGTTTTATAAAGACAAAAAAAAATTCAATTTTTATATAGAAATGTGCCATAGATGGATGGAGTGAACAAGTTTTTTTCTCTTTTTTTATATTAAATTTTATAATTAAATTTATGTGAAGTTTAATACTCTTCACGTTAATTTAGGTGTTTTTATTTTTTTAATTTATAGTACCAATTAATTATTACATTATGTGAAATTTAATATTTTTTTGGTTAATTTTGGTGGTTATTTATAATAAGAATAAACATATATAAATAAAAAATATATATATTGAATTGTATTAAATATATTACATTCTCATATTTGAATTCTATTAAATTTATATATTAATCATTATTAGATTAGAATAAAAATATAAATAAGAATTTCAATTCTATTAAATATATATTATATTCTCCTATTTGAAATCAATTAAAATTATATATTAATTATTATTAGATTAGAATAAAAATATAAATAAAAATTTCAATTCTATTAAATATGTATTACATTCTCTAATTTGAAATCTATTAAATTTGCTCTTTATAAATTTACATAAATAATGCACTCTGTAAAGTTATAGTTCTACACATAGGTTATGTGGAAACAGTCAGCGAAAAGAAAAATATCATTAAAGAGATTAATCTTAATCGACATAAAAGTAATTAAATTTAATTAGTTTTTTTTAATTCTGTTTAAGATCTGCGCTTGATTTAAATTTTCATTTAGTTTGAAAATTTTATATATGCTTTTTTAATATCATTAGTTGATTTAGTTTTCATTTAATATATATATATCACATTTGACCGAATTTCACATATTTTTATTAGATTTAAATAAATTAAAGTATCAATATTTAACGGGATATTTTGGCAACGCGCGTAGCATGTTCTTAGAAAAAATAGTAGTATTAAAACTTATTAAGATAACTATTAAATTTGATGTATAATAAATGATAATTTATTAATATTATAAGTATAATTTTTAATATATTTAAATTGTTATAGAATTTTAAAATAAACTAAATTTATATAAACATCTCTTTTGACCATTATACTTATATTTTTAATAAATCTTCGATCACATAGTCAAATGCATTTCTTCTAAATTAAAATTAATTTAAGAAAAAAGGTTAATTTATACATTTATAAATAATAATAGGGTTATGCTATCATCAGCCCTTAGGGCTGATGTTATGAATTATTCACTTGAAAAAAGTAAATGAATATAAAAACAGTAATTATTTAATTCTTAACATCAACCCTAAGAACTGATGTTAGCATTTCCCTAAATTTAATAAACAAGTAAAAAAATTGATCCAAATGTATACACACACACACACCAGGTGGAGGAATTGGAAAATTGTTTGATGGATCTCACATTGTCTCTATTAATACTCGTAAGTCATGAGTTACTCATTCCCACTCGACCCAAACAAATGTAAATTTCATATCAAAATCACAAACATTTTGATAACAATCTTCCTTTCCTCTTCCTTGATATAATGTTTGTTTGTCATGTGGTATAACAACACGAACAAATGTCCCTTAAAGTGCATCAGCTTTACTATATTAAAAGAATTTTTTTTGATAAATCAATACATTTCTTAATATTGCAAGTCGATTTACCATACCTTAAAAGCTTATTGAAGTCATTGATGATATTTGACTTGATTCAAATCTGTGTTGAAAGTAGTCGGTAGCACGACTTCTTTAGCAAAATATAACATGGCCTTTAAAACTTCAAGAAAGTAAACATGAATTGTAGGAGTTGAATGGTTGAATCTCTGTTTGTTAGCACGATTTCAAAAGTTTTGACTAGGAGTAATAAGAAAGATTGCCATCTTTTCTTATACTTTAATGTATCAGTTATCTTATAACCATCCTTTAGATTTAAAGTGATCATACAATTTCATGAATGCTTTTTTTTTTCATTTTTAGCATCTCTAGACAATGAGAAGAATTTCCATCCAATATTTCTGACACATATTCATTTCCATCAAGAACAGAGTCAGTGTCAGGCCTCCTCTCGATGCGTCGACATATCATAAGAGTTTTATATATACAAGAGGTGTTGCAATTGCCTTTAGACTCTTTTTCTGTTTCTCGATTAAAATGTTGCTACATAATTTGAGATATAATCAACATCAATGGTTTAAAAAAATAATAACTATCTTTGAATATGACAACAATATTAAAAAATTATATTAAATTTACAACACATAGTGATAATATTTATTTGAAATAATCAATTGATAATAATTGATTTCAAAACCATAATAAAGTATATGATCCTAAAAATATAATGTTAAAAATTCAAATGAATCCTAATTTTTTAGCCATCATTCTTATCCAACTAATTCTAACTTGTTCAAGCTTTTGAGATAATATTAACCATTACTCTTATTATGCCTTAGTTTCCCAAAAAATATTGCATGTAGTAATACATAAAGGGTCATCCATTTTTAAAGTCTCCATCTTATCCTACTTTTTATTGAATTCTTCTATAGTAGGACCATTTGAATCTCTATGAGTTTTAAAAACATCCATCAATTGATCATAAATATAATCAATTTTATTCTTTTTATGATGTTTCTCACATTTTTTGTCATTAACCTCAACTAGATGTGATGAGTTGAGATCAGGATTAATTTGAGACTCTAAATCAATTGTTACTGGTTTATTGAAAGATGATGTTGATCCATCTAAAGTCATAGTGTCCTTAAAATCCATAGTTTCCTTAGATGAGCCCCAACGTTCTTTTCTTATTATTGTTATGCCATCAAATAATGATGTCATCTCACCAGCGTAATGCATACCACCATATCGAAACTGTTTTGCTTTTGGAACTCTCTATTGTATAACAAGTTCTAAATTAATAATTTTGGTAGCTAAAGGTTTAAAAATAGGCATAATTTAAAAAATAATAATTAGTACCTTTATTTAGTCATCCCATTCTTCAGAGCTCCAATTAATAGTATTTGTTACATGATCATATATGCCCACTTTTTCCAATTATATTTGATCATAAAGTATACTTTTGGTTTAAGTAGTTCCATTCATTTTTCACTTATTTTTTACTTAGCTTGATATTTCTTTTCTCTTCAATTGACTTAATAATTTTGGACCGAGATTCTTTCTTCAAAGTACTCGTCTATTTGCCAACTTTATTCACCTTCTATACATAAATCTGGAAAAAAAAATTGACTAATGTAGGATCCATCTAATGAGCTCTAGAAGATTCATATGATGCCATTCCTATATATAATAATAATTTTACATTTTAAGAGATATTAACAAATGGAAAACGAAAAAAAAAGTGATAGAAAAGCATATACAAACAGACAAATACAACTAGACAATAATCAAAATAAGTTTTGTGGGCATAACTCATATGCCACCATACTGTAGAATTATACAAGAATGTATACTTATTGATTTAATAAAACGTTAAAATACTAGGGACTAATACAAAGGTCTTTAAGGGATCAAATTATTCTTGATATCTATTTATGAGCATTCCACAAAAAAGGGGGAAAAAGCAAAAACAAGGCCATCCAATAATATTTAATGCAATGATTGAGAAAAAATATAGACCCCAAAGGTCATGTATTATCAATTGAATGACTAATATTTTTTTTGCTAGTAATTAAATAGATTTAACATTGATTTTGAGTAATCTTCCTAGCATAATAAAGCTCTAATTCTATTATTTTTCATCTCATACTAGTTGAGGTTTTTTCTCTTTTACTTTTTATATCAATATGCAATCAACAATTCTAATCTTAGGAAATTTTGCCAAGTACTCTCAACATGATTAAATAAAGTGATTAATTGATATGATGGCACACTAGTTATCTTCCATAATGCCATGCTAAATTGCCAAAGATCATGAGCTCAAAGTAGCAGTTAACTTCAATTGCTCATAAAGAAGCAACACAATTCATATAGTGTCTTACTATTAGTTAAAAACAAAAATATGTGGGCATTATTTTTCTCTCGAACACAAACACTAAATGGGACTCTTTACCAACGCTTAATCATTTATATTCCGTTATTCAACATCCTTTTCAGCCTAAGAAATAATAATTCACATCGTAATTGCTCATTTATAAATTACAATTTGTCTCATGTAATTGTCATTTTTCAACCCACATTCAACAACCAAAATTAATTTCATATCTCCAATTAGACAAAGAATAGAATTTCCAACACTTGAATGCTAACCTTTGATGTACAATAACACATAACCAATCATTCCAAAGCTTTCCCTTCTCAATTCTAGCCTATATTAAAATGTACACTATGACCCTAATAATTGATTATTATTATTATTATTATTATTATTATTATTATTATTATTATTATTATTATTATTATTATTATTATCTAGCAAAGAAAGGTAAAAAAACAAAAATAAGAGGGTTGACTGCTTTTAAAGAAGCCATTGAACAAATATAACAAACTCACAAAAATATAATAAGTTATTAAATATTTATAAAAAAAAAACATAATCCATACCAATTACAAAGGTGAGAACAAAAATATCAAATTTGGTATTTATAAAATTTTCATGCTCATGTAAAGAATAATTTAAGATCACTTATTAGATTAGTTTAATAATTTTTTTTATATGGCATACATATTCCTAGTTCAATGAAATTCGATTATTAATTGCTCTATCATTAACTTCTTAAGAAAAAAAAAGAATTAGGCAAATTTGATAAATTCTCTTCTTTGATAAAAAAAAACAAGAAATAAGAAGAAATTAACCATTAGAGTTTGTCAAAACAATGGTGAAATTGAAAATACCAATTATTCATAATAACTTCTCATAACAAATAAATTATTCCACGAATTTGCTTGCAGAATACATATCTCAATCTTTAAGAAAAATTCTACTTATTTGATGAGAATGAAAAAGATATCGTGTAAATTGTAAAAATAAAAAAGCATAATTCATAGAAATAAAACTTTCAATAAAAAAACACTCAAAAAAGTTATCTTTGTAGCAAAGGTTTTTCAGTTGGGCTTTACGATTGTATCTGTGATGCAGTTTGTCGATTCTTTTTCATGGCCAATTCTTTTTCTTTCATGATTCTTTCTAGGATACAATGAGTTGAGGATATTATAATTGATTTTGTTATGAATTTAAGGGGAAGCTAAAGGGTGTAAAAGTCACGTAGATAAAAAATTTCAAAAGCCTAAAGTGATTAACACATTCAACAAAAAAAAAAAAGTCAATTATTTTAACTTATTAGATTAAGTGGTTTTTTTACTTAATTGAATAAATTAAATTGGAGAAATTTTGTATTATCAAACAAATTAAAAATTATTAAGTACTAAAAATATTAAATTAAGTCATTAAGTTGTTCTTTTTCCCGTTTGTTTCTTGAGGTTCGTTTCCTTTCAATTAATATCATTTTGATTCTTGTAGTATAATTTTTTAAAAAAATATTAACAATGGCTTTTGAAATCTTGATTAAATATCAAGGTTACATAGATTTTTTAGAGTGGCTAATTCGACCATTGACACATCAAATGAAAATGCCTGGAAGAGGGGGTATGTATGTGCGTCGTCTGGAAAACATTAGATTTTCTATGATCAATTATAAGAGAGAGAAATATAATTTTCCTTTTTTTAATCCAAAGAAAGCATAGTCCAGACAATGGAGTGTTAGGGCCTATGGATTTTGAGAGAGGTGATTATGCAAAGTTTTCATATTGATTTGAAGGTAGAAACTCCTAAACATCCTGATGCAATGAACATTTTCTCCACTTCTGGTACGATAGATCGGTTTCGCTAGTTTCCAGACAAAAGATGTGCATCGATGGAGTACAAGAGCATAATTGATGCCACAAGGTCTTGTGGATATATACCTTGACATTTCCCTTAGCATATCAAGCTTATGGATGTTGTATGTGGATCTAGTGGTGATGGGAATGGTGTTACAGTTGTTTCTTGTCATGTTTATGTTAGTAATATATCAAGCTAGTGGAATAGGAATGGAATTTTTCATAAATAAAAAAAAAAAGTGCTTTCCAAGGACCCTTGCAAGGTGACTAATCTTAACGGAGCATTATTGATGAAGTTTGAAACTTCTGAAGAAACAACTATTGTCATGGCACATCTTAGGCAGCATCAAAAGGAAACGACTAATCGCCCGCCTCCTTTTAATCTGAAATCCTCTAGTATCCCTTTGCCTCAATTTGATAGTGACATTAGACCTATTCTCACTGATGTCATATCAATGCCAGCCCCAATTAACACTGACATCAAACCTATTGCTTTCCCCCACAGTAGTAGTTTCAGCCATCCCATGTTGTCTAACTCGTTTACCATCCTCTAAAAAGCGCATGGGATCCACGAGGATTAAATCATCATGTTCCTTTGAACTTTATGCCTTATTGCTTTCAGGTTAGCACTATCATTCCACCATTTATTCCATCTTTTGTGACTCCACTATCACAATTACAATGATTTGACTTGCTGCATTTTCTATTATTCCACAAATAATATCATCTATACGCCCTTAGCTTGACCTACCTCCCCCACCTCCACCTGTTGCACTAGCCCCTTTAGTATCTCTACCACCCTAAAAATACCCTCAAAATTGCCACAATCCCCACCTCCTGCTCCTCCTCGACCCTCCTCAACCTAGTTCACCACCTCTGTCTCCACCTATTGTAGAATCAATTGACATGGAAGCTCGTCAGTAGGGATTTGTGTGATTGTTTTTTAACTCTTTATTTTTTCAGTTTTAAGACTTTTATATCTTTGGGTTGCATATTATTTTTGTCTTTGCTCATTTTGCTGCAACTTTTTTTTGTTTTTATCAAGGCGGTAGCATTAGCTCATTTTAATACTTTTTTGGGAGGCTATAAATATAAGGTTTTGTTATAGAAAAATGATGTCTCTCTTTTATTGTATTCCTTCAAAGCTTCATCTGTTCTTTTGTTGTGTTTTCTTTGTCGTCGATAAACTAAAAATTTACATATTTATCAATGTTATTAAGTTGAGTCATCAAATAGGGACTAAAGTTGCAATTTGAATGCCCAAAAAATTAAAAAATTAAAAAATGATAAATCTAATAATAAATTCAAAAATATATATTATACCTATAGATGTATATAATAAAATGCTATAGCAAAAACTTTCATATCGACCAAAATTATCTATTTAATTGAGTTCATATCGACCAAAATTAACTTATTAAAGAGTGTTAACTGCTTTTAAAAAAGTCATTGAGCAAATATAACAAGCTCATAAAAATATAATTAGTTATTAAATATTTATTAAAAAAATCGTCACACATACCAATTACAAAGGTGAGAACAAAAATATCAAATTTGATATTTATAAAATTTCCATGTTCACGTAAAGAATAATATAAGATTACTTATTAGACTGGTTTAATAACTTTTTTTAATATGGCATACATATTCCTAGTTCAATGAAATTGGATTATTAATTACACAATCAATAACTTCTTAGAAAAAAAGAATAAGGTAAACTTGATAATTTCTCTTCTTTGATGAAAAATACCAACAAATATAAAGAAATTAATCATTAGAGTTTGTTAGAATAATGGTGAAATTGTAAATGCCAATTATTCATTATAACTTCTCACAACAAATAAATTATTCCACGAATTTGCTTTGGGAATACATATCTCAATCCTTAATGAAAATTTCACTTGTTTGACGAGAATGAAAAAGATATCAGGTAAATTACAAAAATTAAAAAACATAATTCATAGCAATAAAACTTAAAAAAAAAAAAACAAGCAAACAAGCTTTCTTTATAGCAAAGGTTTTTCAGTTGGGTTTTAGGATTGTATTTGTGATGCAGTTCGTCAATTCTTTTTCATGGCAAATTCTTCTAATTCTCTTATTCTTTCTAGGATATAGTACATAGAGGAGATTACAATTGGTTTTGTTATTAAATTAAGGGGAAGCTAAAGGGTATAAAAGTCATGCAGAAAAAATTTTCAAAAGCCTAAGGTGCTTAGCTCATTCAACTAAAAAAAAATAAGTCAATTATTTTAACTTATTAGATTAAATGGTTTTTTACTTAATTGAAAAAATTAATTTGGGATAATTTTGTATTATCAAACCAACTTAAAATTATTAAGTACTAAAAATATTAAATTAAGTTATTAATTTGTTCCTCTTTCTGTTTGTTTGTTTCTTGAGATTTGTTTACTTTCAATTAATATCATTTTGATTCTTGTAGTAAAATTTTTTTTGAAAATATCAACAATAGGTTTTGAAATTCTAATTAAATATCAAGGTTACATAGATTTTTCAGAGTCGTTAATTCGACCATCGACACATCAAATGAAAATCCCTGGAGGAGAGGGCATGGAATAGATTTTCAACGACCAATTATAAGAGAGAGAGACAAACAAATTTTTACTTCTTCTAATCCAAAGAAAGCATAGTCCGAATAATGGAGTGTCAAGGCCCATGGATTTTGGGAAGGGGATCCTATGAAGTTTTCATATGGATTTGAAGGTAGAAACTTCAATTCAAATATGGACTACTATTCACCTACTTCAAGATCCATTAGTGCTACTCCTAAACATCCTATTGCAATGGATATTTTCTCCCCTTCTAGATAGTTTTAGTTAGGTTATTTTGGGCCTTGATGCATATGAAACGTATATGAAATCTCAAGTTGAGAAATTTGGAACTATAGATCGGTTTTGCTAGTTTCCAGACAAAAGATCTGCCTTGATGGATTAGTAGAGCATAATTGATGACACAAGGGCTTGGGGACATATGCCTTGACATTTCCCTTGGCATATCAAGTTTATGGATGCTATATACAGAACTAGTAGTGAAAGGAATGGTGTTGTAACCGATTCTTGTCATGTTTTTGTTCGTAATATACAAACCAGTGGACTAGGTATGGAATTTTGCATGAATCAAAGGAAGTGCTTTTTAAGGACCCCTGCAAGGTGACTAATCTTAATGGAGCATTATTGATGGAGTTTGAAACTCCTGAATAAGTTATTATTGTCATGGCACATTTCAGGCAGCATCAGAAGGAAAAAAGTAATCATTTGCCTCCTTTTAATCCTAGATCATCTAGTGTCCCTTTTCCTCAATTTGACAGTGACATTAGACCTATTCTCACTAACATCATATCAATGCCAGCCCTAATCACACTGACATCCTTACCGTAGTAGTTTTAACCATACCAAATTGTCTGACATGTATACCATCCTCCAACAAGGGCATGGGTTCCTCGAGGATTAAATCATCATGTTCCTTTAAACTTTATGCCTAATAGTTTTTAGGGTAGCGCTATCGCTCCATCGTTTATTCCTGCTTTGTTGACTCCATTGTCACAGCTATAACAATTTGACTTGCTGCATTTATTTGTTGTTCCTCCAATAATATCATATATACCCCTTTATCTTGACATATCTCCCCCACCTCCTCTTGTTGCACCACCCCCTTTAACATCTCTACCACCTTATCCTGAAATACCCCAACCATTGCCAACATCCCCACCTCCTGCTGCTTATCTACCCTTCTTGACCTAGTTCACAACCTCTACCTCCACCTATTTTAGAATCAATTAACATGGTAGCTTGTCAGTAGGGATTTGTGGGATTGTTTTTTAACTCTTTATTTTTCAGTTTTAAGACTTTATATCTTTGGCTTGTAATTTTTTTTTGTCATTGCTCATTTTGTGTCAATTTGTTTTTGTTTTTATCAGGTAAGTAGCATTAGCTCATTTTCATACTTTTTGGGAGGCTATAAATATAAGAATTTGTTATAGAAAAAGGAAGCCTCTCTTTTATTGTATTCCTTCAAAGTTTCATATATTCTTTTGTTGTGTTTTCCTTGTTGCTAATAAACTAAAAAATTACATATTTTATCAAAGTTATTAAATTGAGTTATCAAATAGGGACTAAAGCAGTAATTTTGAATGCCCAAAAAATTGAAAAATATGATAATATATTAATCTAATAATAAATTTAAAAATATGTATTATACTGATAGATGTACATTATAAAATGGACAAAGTACCAAAAATGGCTTTGTGATTTAACGTGTTTGTAATTTAGGGTATGTGAAATTTTTTATAACATTTTAGGATCTTTGGTTCAATTTGTTAGCAAAATAGGATTTCCGTCCATTTTCATCATATGTGACACTGGCATTGTGTCAATTTTGATCTAACATGTGTACTACACATCAGCGCCACATTGGATAAAAATGGGCAAAAATCCTATTGTGCTAGCCAATTGACCCACAAGCTCTAAATTATTTCAAAAAATTTCACAAACCTTAAATTGTAAATGCGTTAAACCACAGGTCCTTTTTTTATACTTTTCCCTAATAAAATATTATAACGAAAACTTTTATGCCGACTGAAATTAATCTTTTTAATTGAGTTTATTGTCTATCAAAATTAACTTATTAAAGAGTGTTGATTGCTTTTAAATAAGTCACTGAACAAATATAACAAGATAATAAAAATATAGTAAATTATTAGATATTTATATAAAAAAATCATCATTCATATCAATTACAAAGGTGAGAACAAAAATATCAAATTTGGTATTTATAAAATTTTCATGTTCATGTAAAAAATAATATAAGATTACTTACGAGACTAGTTTAATAATTTTTTTTATATGGCATACATATTCCTAGTTTAATGAAATTGTAAGAAAAAAAGAATAAGGTAAACTTGATAATTTCTCTTATTTGATGAAAAAAATAAGAAATTAATCATTAGAGTTTGTTTGAATAATGGTGAAATTGTAAATACCAAATATTCAAGATAACTTCTCACAACAAATAATTTATTCCACAAATTTGCTTTGAGAGCGCATGTCTCAAACCTTAATGAAAATTTCACTTAATTGATGAGAATGAAAATTATGTCAGGTAAATTATAAAATTAAAAAGCATGATTTATTGCAATAAAACTTAAAAAAAAAACACGCAAAAAGGTTATCTTTATAGTAAAGGTTTTTCAGTTGGATTTTATGATAGTATCAGGGAAGAAGTTCGTCGATTCTTTTTCATGGCCAATTCTTCTTCTTCTTTGATTCTTTCCAGAATAAATTGGGTAGGGGAGATTACAATTGGTTTTGTTATGAATTTAAGGGGAAGCTAAAGAATATAAAAGTCATGCAGATAAAAATTTGTAAAGCCTAAAGTGGTTAGCAGGTTCAAAAAAAAATAAATCAATTATTTTAACTTAATCTATTAAGTGATTTTTTACTTAATTGAAAAAATTAAGTTGGGATAATTTTGTGTTATCAAACCAATTTAAAATTATTAAGTACTAAAAATATTAAATTAAATCATTAAATTGTTCCTCTTTTTGTTTGTTTGTTTTTTGAGATTCGTTTACATTTGATTAATATCATTTTGATTCTT
>CAOJBK010934599.1:0-11397 GCA_948294925.1 Codiaeum variegatum | reverse complement strand
AATAAGAGTTTCTGAGGAGATGTCTGATGATGTCTGAGTCTAGTTCAACGCCTTACAAAGAGCTTGGTGATGAGGGCAGGAGGACATGAGCAAACTCCAAACTGAAATATTAGCTTACATATTCTTAAGTTGTTTTAATATAGGATCCTCATCAGGTTTAGGATTCCTTTTGTTTTTTGCCACTGGTTGGCTTAAAAATGAAGCAATAAAAGGAGCTTGAGTGATGCGGCCACTTCTGGTGACAGCATATATTTCTTGACCCATATTTCTCAGATCAATGATGACACAGCAATAGTCATGGCGAATTGACAGCCCTAAGGAATTTTGGTCAATCAATGGTTAGTAAACTGGAGAGAGTGACCTCTCTAAAAAAGATTTGTCATCTCTGGTTTAATGGTAGTTGCTTAGTGGTATGGAATTAGTGATAAGATCTATGGAATCACCCTCCTCAAATTCATTTAGTATTGCACTGACATTATGTTCAAGGAGGGGATTAGTGCCAATATTAACTTCAGGTAGTAGAATCTTTTTCTCATCGATGAGATCTTGGATTTTGTAGCAAAGGTCCTTACAATCGTCAGTTTTGTTCCTGGACCCCTGATGATAGTCACAAGTCTCATTCATATTGAAGCTTTTTAGCAATGGATTAGGAATATACTTAGTCTCTAATGGTTTGAAAGCATTCTTTTCTAAGCATTGTCTCAAGAGGTAGCTCAGTGTTAATCCCTTTAAGTTAGAAAACTCCCTTCTCTGTATCTGGAGTGGTTTGTGGGCTGTAATGGCATTAACCCCACTATCTTTTTGTGTACCAGTGGTTTTCTTAAAACAAAAGGAAGAAGTCTGAGTCTCATCCTTAATGAGGCCGGATTCTATTACATCTTCTAGGCGAGAGCCAACAGCAACTAAAGCCTTGAAATCAGGAAAGTGTTGTGTTATCATTCTATCTTGAAACACATGTAATAGGTTCTTGAAAACTATGTCAATCTATTCAAACTCAGTTGGTCTGCTAATCATTTGGGAGGCTTTCTCCCTACATCTAGCAATAAAGGCAAAGAAAGTCTCTTTGGGTAGTTGTTTGGTTGTCTCGAGGTCCCTTCTCTTGATGTCAACCTCTTGGTTGTAGGAATATTATTTCACAAACTCAGTACAAATGGACACCCATGTCTATTTCTTGGAATCCTCTAATTGTATGAACCAGGCCAGAGTCGCGCTAGTGAGCGACTGTTGGAAGAGCTGAGCAAGGAGCTTGCCTTCCACTCCCAAAGGTCGAAGTATGCCATCATACATTCTTAGATGAGTTTCATGGTGGGAGGTGCCTTTGAATTTCTCAAAGTATGGCATTTGGAACTTAGGAGGAAGCCTTGCTTTGGGGAATGGGCTTAATGCCTTGACATTTAGGACTTTCTCTTTTTTCTTAAGGGCTTGTAGGTCCCTTTCCATCTCCTAGTACTTTTGGGTTATGGTCTTAATGAGCGGATGTTTTTTAACCCCTTTTAAGAAAGGATCAGTAGCTGGGGTGACAGGAGTGTTATTTCCACAGTCATATTATGGATTTAGTACAATAACCTCATCAACTAGAGTATTATAAGTAGTCGACAGATGATTAGTGGGCTAGATCCCAACTTGACTCAGCATGGTCTAAACCTTACCCAGAATAGGATGTTCTTGGCTTTGCATCATTATAGTGAGGGTCTCTTATTAGGCTTTCATAACATCTTCTAGTCTTTATATAAAGGCAGCTAGCATACCAGCATGGTCAATAGATGCAGATGTAGCAGGTGGAGCGGTGGGGGTGCTAGTTCGAGTAATGATAGCAGTGGCTTCAGCAGCAGGAGGTGGGATAAGGTTATCTCTGATTGGCATGATGACCTTTTGGGAAAAGGGAAAGAAAACAGAGTGTCAGCTTTTGAAAGAAATAAGGTAAAGCCAGGTGCAGACAGGTAAAAAAAAAAAGGTTTTTGAGAGGTTTGGTTTTCTGTCTGGAACAATGCACTTTATCCAATTTCAATTTTTGGATGTAGTGATGTGTGCATGTATGCATGAATCAAAAAGGTTTCATGTTGACAATAATATAGAGTCCATTAAAGTACAAGGGACCTAGGGTCAACTCTAATCATTACATGATAACTTGGTGGTTAGCAGTTCCCCATTGGCTAGAGTTCTCAACACACCTAACCATAAGAATCAAAGAGGCTCGAGTGGATTAAACGACTATATGTACCTCATTATTCCAATTAAATGGATCAGCTGGGGTGCCCTGGAGTTGGATGATTTTGCTATTGGTGAAGCAGTCCTAAGGAAGGAAGCTCACTCGATGCTACTCTCTATCCGAGTTTTCCTAATATACATGTGCATAGGAAGTAATGCAAGAGAACTTACTTTTACATGAGTTCGGGCCAAAATTTTGTATTTAGAAAATAACCCACTTAATTTTTGGTCTGTTTTCCAAATGTCCCCAGTGGATTCGCCAACTGTGAGGCCCCGCCAGAATGGCCTGTGGGATTTCCTCTCAAAGAATGCACTTGTGGATCTCTTGTAAGGCCCAGAGGAAACCTTTCAGATTGCGCTTTCAAGGCGTCACAGATTGTGGATCGGGTTCCCACATTTGTGCATCCACATGTGTCTGTTGGAGTGCATGTTGTGTGTGAACTAATTAAAGTCGCCACTTAACCTTGTAGAAAATTCAATTTTATTCTAAGGTGATTAAGAAACCTTTTGATTTTAACTCTATCTTAGAAAAGATTTAGTTGTCTGCCCAATTGAAAAAGCTAGTCATTTTTGGAACCAAAGGGGGTTCAGAGGTTCGTGATTTGAAAACATTTTAATAAAAATAGTTTTGTACCATTTTAATTAAAACAAGATTTTGGCCCAAAGAATCATGCAAGTTCAATTAAGATAAGTATTTTCGTGTATGCATGAGCATTTATATCATATGAATGCATGAGCATGCCAAATATGCAAATGACATACATAAAGCGGTAAATACAAGCGATTTTGCTAGGCGTCCTTCCTATAGCCCACTTTAGGTTCTAAGAAAGTCACAACACTCTAAATAAAGCAATAAAAATTTATACAAGCAAAATCGGTAAATCAGGGGATCTCCCCTCCAGTTTTATGGTATGGGAGGAGCACATATTCCCCAAAACCATACATCACATGAACATGAAAATATAAACGGATTGTACAAGTAAAACCACAGCGGTGAACAATAAAATAATGCAATTAAAATAAATAAATATATAAACGAAACAAAGAAAAGGAAAATTTTAGAGTTGAAGTCGTGAAAAGCTTACTGTTATCCCTTCTCGCGAAAAGGCTGTTCTGGTAACAGTGGGGTAGTTTGGATGTTCAGTAGCTAATTGATTTTAGGTTTGTAAAAAGCAATTAACCATATAAGCTATTAATCAATTTTGAACTTGATTAATGAAAAATTGAATTTTGATTGTGAGTTGTACCTAACATATTTTTGGGTTTGGTTGATTTTAATTATGAAAACAATTTTCATAAAATTGCCTTAATCTGAATTAAAGGACTTAAAATGAATGATTTAGAATGCATGCCTTAGTTCTGAATTAAAGGGCTTAAAATAGTAATTTGATTGAAGGTAAAAAGTATATTATATGGTATTTAACTTTTTGTGTGGTTTGGGAATTGGAGGTTCTGATGGTTTGATGAAGCCGAAGTGGGTCTTCATTGTGTTCAAAGAGGACTGATTGAGTGCCTGAACTGATGTAGGCTGGACCGGATTAAATGTTGGTTGATTGGATTGATTGACTGTAGTGTCTAAAATTTGAGTGTCTGTTGTCTGAAAATGGCATTCTAGAGGCTCAGATTGAAGTAAAATTGCATAAAAAGGGTGTCTGATGGGTGTCTGCAAGCCTATTCTGTAATTTGTAAAAGTTGGTAAAAAGGTTTGACCCCCACTCTATAGAGAAACGAATCAAAAGAATCCTAAAATTGATAGGCGTGTGCATCACATGATCCATGCATGCGCGTGGGCCTTCACACATGCGTGAAGGGCTTGACACATGTATTGAAGGCTTCACGCATGCGTGAAGTTGTTCACACACGCGTTGTCATTTTGGGCCTAGGTTTTTCCTGGGCCTAGTTTTCTGAGTCCGGTATGGTTCAATCTAATTTTTTTTTTTTAGTTTTTTGGGTCCGTTTGAAGTTCGATTTGAGCCCGATCAGATCCGTTGGGCTCGTATTGACGGGTCGGATGCAATGGTACTAAAAATGAGATTTTCCTTCAGAAAAATGCAAAATTTCCCATGTAAAAACAATTTCAGATTTTTGTTTGTATTTTGAACTTCTATTTAATTGTTATGAAAATTTAGAAAATTTTTATTTTTGTAAAAAACCGCTGGGGTGAAATTATTTTGTAGAAAAATTATGTTTCTTTTCTTTTTGCCCACAACATGGAGCCTTTTTTCCAGCCACGTGATGCAAGGATGGCGTCCAAAATTGACCAAAGTGCAGAGGTTCAACCTCAAGAGATACGGTATGTCCACTTTACCGACCCTTAGGGGTGTGAAAATTGACTAAGATTTTCTAAATCCCTGTGTACGATTTTGGAATCCTGTCGATCATGTGTTTTGATTTGGGGTTGGCATGGACAAGATGTGTCCAACTTTTGAGGAATTCTCTTTTCTTCTTTGTATGAATCCCGAGGCTATTCCTGCTATTCCAGTTGAGTGAGTGGACTATTTTAATTTGTTCAAGGGGCTGTTGGATTTGAGCACAGAGGCTGTTTTGGGTTTAATGAAAGACGATTTAGTTAACCTACCTGCATTGGCATTTATGTTTGGGGAGGAATCAAAGGATGACCCTGTTTGGATGGATAGGAGGTTTAGGGATTATGCTTTTGCACTGATTACAGGTTATATATTTGTGGGTTCAGTTGGTTAGGGGATGCAAAGATAGCTGAGCTGATACTACAAATGGGTGAGGGTAAGTTGATTGTGGGGATGATTTTGGTTGAGACACTGCTTAGCCTAGACCATTATTATAACTCTAAAAAACCTTGGACTGTTAGTTCACTTCTGCTCTAGGTATTTAGATCCTTTTATACTTTTCTGTTTTAGTATGTCTTGAGAGTTTTCTAATTTGTGTTATTTTACCTTTCAGATTTGGCTGAGGAATCACCATAGGATCATTCCTAGACCTGATAGACTAGAATATTCAGCTGCTTGGTACCGTACTAGGAAGGTTTTTTTTCACCTAGATTTTAAACAAGAATGGGCTAGCTGGCTTCTGGAGATGTGTCCTTCTGATCTATTATGGAGGTATGATTAATACACTATCTAGTGGTTTATTCTAAGGAGCCAAGGTTTTAAGCATGTGTATCTACTCGAATTTCATCATGTGGTTTGGTATCATACTACTAGTGTTATTCATTAGATGGGGACATGATCAGGACCCCCAGATGGCCCTTTGTTTGAGGCAACCACTATGAATGATAGAGTGGCTAGATGCATACGTGAAGGGATTGACACATGCGTTGAGGCCTTCATGCATGCGTGAAATTCATTCATACACACGTTGTCATTTTGGGACTGGGTTTGTCCTCGGTTCAATCCAATTCATTTTTTGGATTTTCTGAGTCCGTTTGAAGTCCGATTTGAGCCCGATCAGATCTGTTGGGCTCGTATGAGCCAGATGCAATGATGTAAAAAAGAGTTTTTCCTTCAGAAAAATGCAAAATTCCCCATGTAAACTCTTGTAATTTAAAATTTTCATCTCGGGGGTTACCCCGGAAGCAACAAGGGGTGCTGCCCCTTGACCCTATTAGGTTTCCAATCCTTTGAGAGTCAAGAAATAAACGGCAATTTTAGAGATGAAAAATTAAGGGTTCATAATTACTCAAAAAGACTTATCAACCCTTTTGCCCAAACAGTCTCTAATGCATAATTAGATGCATTACACATCAATTCGAATGGTAATGGCCAATCGAGGGCAATAATGATAAGAGCAATGGTTAGCTTTTCATTAAGGGTATGGAAGGATTCCAAACATTTATCATTAAACTCAAAAGGGACATCTTTCCCTAATAGCCTACACAACAGTTGGCTAATTTTGAAGAATTCCTTAATGAATCTCCAATAGAAAGCAGCATGACCTAAAAAAGCCCTTACCTTTTTATAGATGTGGGAGGGGGAAGTTACAATAAAATCAATTTTAGCCTTGTCCACCTCCCTTACTAGACACAATATGACCCAAAATAATTCCTTGATCAACCATGAAATGACTCTTCTCTTAACTTAATGTAAGATTGCACTCAATAAATCATTCCAAAATTGAAACTAATTTATTAAGGCAATCATCAAAAGAATTATGAAAGACAAATTAGTAATCCATAAATGCCTTAATGTAGTCATCAATCATGTCAGAAAAGACTAACACATGCACCTATGAAAGGTCGCCAGAGCATTGCATAAGCCAAATGGCATCCGCCTGAAAGCAAATGTCCCAAATGGACATGTGAAAGTCATCTTGGCTTGATCCTCCGATGTGATGGCCACCTAATAATAACCTGAAAGACCGTCCAAAAAATAATAATATGCATGACCAGCTAACTTATCTAACATCTGATCAATGAACGACAAAGGAAAGTGATACTTTTTGGTGGTGTTATTCAACTTTCTATAATCAATGCACATACGCCATCTCATTACTATCCTTATGGGGACCAACTCATTCTTGAAAATTGTGATTCCCATTTTCTTAGGAACCATGTGAATGGGACTAACCCACTCTCTATTAGAAATGGGGTAAATGAGCCCCTCATTTAGTAACTTAAAAACCTCTTTCTTCATTACCTCAGTCATGGTTAGGTTTAACTACCTTTGCATATCCCTCTTAGGCTTAGAACCGTCTTCTCAAATAATTTTATGCATGCATGTAAAAGGGCTAATACCTTTAATGTCACTCAATCCCCAACCAATAGCTTTTTTGAGCCTTTTGAGGTCAAACACTACTCTCTTTTCTTCTTCCTCACTCAATGTTGAGGAGATAATTACAGGAAAAGTCTCTCCCTCGCCAAGAAAAACAAACTTTAGATGCTTCGAGAGCTCTTTAAGCTCCAAAATTTGAAAAGATTCCTTCTCCACATTTTGGATCAACGTAATCTCACTCTACTCAACTAAATCCCCCTCATTCAAATTCTCTAAATATCTTACAATTTTAGGAACTAAAATGTCAATTCCATCCTCAAGTATAAGTGCATATTCAAGCTTATCATCAAACACAGCCTGTACAAAAATATCGTGCATAGCAGAATCAATGCAATCAATAAAACAACAATCCTCAACAAGTGTAGTGCTATAGTGAGTGAGATTATTAAAAATGGAAAATATTACCATTTTTTTTCCAAAACACACATGGTTAACTTTCCATTTTTAACATTGATTATAATATTCGTGGTTGCCATAAATGGTCTTCCCAACAAAATATGTAATTCAATCATATTTATCATCCCATCCCCCATTTCAAGCACTACAAAGTCAATAGGCACAATCAAAATCCTAACTTTTACTAACGCATCCTCAATGATTCCTCTAGGGAATTGTAAAGACCTATTAGCTAATTGCAAGAACATTTTAATGGGTTTCAACTCACCTAAATTCATTTGGAGAAACAAGGCATCAAATTTATACTAGCACCTAAATAGAGCATGCCTCTAACCTCTTCTCTATTGCCCATACTAATATCAATCACAAAACTTCAGGGGTCTTTGGAGGAAACTTATGCTTAAGCATTGCATTAGCTACCTCTGACACGATAATTTTTTCCTCTAATTCTATTGTACACTTTTTAGAGTTTAGTTCTTTGAAAAATTTAGCATAAGCTAGAATTTTTTAGATAACATCAAGTATAGGAAGATTGATACTTACCTTAAAGAGAATTTTGAAAAGCTCTTCAAATTATTTATCATTCTTCCCTCCTTTGAGCCTTTCCAAAAAGGGAATTAGCGGTCAATATGGATCCTTTACCTTATGAAATTTTGAAGGAGATGAAATCTCCTTCACCTTTTCTTGCTCTTTCAGCACCTCAGTATGCTCATTGTTCACATCCTCCTTTCCATGCATGTCCTTATTACCTGCGTCACAAAGGTTAGTACCAATAGTATTATCATAAATCTTACCACTCTAAAGGACTGTGACGGCCTTAGTTTACTCCGGTTAACTTGGAAGCTTTCCTTGCTACTTAATCTACATCCAAGTTTCAATTTAACCCACTTGGGACTCCACCTTTCTTACTAAAGCATCCAAATAATTGAATCGCCGATTGTTTGCCTCTTAAGTTTGGGTGCTCAATTGAATGAAATTATTTAAGCTTTCCTCCAAAACTCGCATTCCTTTGTTGTTGTTGGGAACCTGATGAGTCCCCTTAATAAGGATGCCTTTGAATAACTTGAGGTGGTTGAGCATTATTATTTCTCCATCCAAAATTAGGGTGGTTCCTTCAGCTAGGGTTATATGTGTTAAAAAAAATGGACTGCTTTGAGCCCTTAGTTGGAAGCCATCTAGAACTTGAGCTTCCTCTAGCTCACTTGCAACAGGATCATAACCAAAAGAACATACATTTGCACCATGGCCACAAATGCCACATGCCCCACACACCTCTTGAGCTTGAACCAATAATGTGCTACGCCTTTTTTTTTAGCATCTCAACTTAGAAAGTAAGATTTGCTACCATATCCTTATTATGTGAAACTTCATGAGAAATAGCCCACCTCCATCTCACACTCTTTTACTAAGAGTTAGTTCCAAGCATCTCAAATAATTGTAGTGCTTACTCAGCAGTTACTTCACTCATTGCTCCACCCACTGCATTGTCTACTATCATTTGGATTTAGTAATTAAGCCCATTATAAAAGAACTGGCCGAGCAACTCAAGTGAGAAGCGATGGTGCGAACATTGAACTTACAACATCTTAAATCGCTCTCATACTTCATGGAAGGGCTCCCCATCCATTTGAACAAATGTTGTAATTTTGGTGTGAAGGTAAGAAGTCTTCTAATGAGAGTAGAATTTTTGCATGAACTTAGTGTATACCTCCTCCCAAGTTGTGAGCGAATTAGGGGTAAGGTCATCAGCCAAGTCTGCATAACATCCTTTAAGGTGTATGGAAAACACCTCATCCTTAGTTGATCTTTTGTCAAACTTTGAAGAGGAATGATTTGAATGATGGAGTAGAAATCCCTTATGAAGTTGAGGGGATCCTTATTGGCAATTCTATATAATGATGGAAACATGTTATAGTGTATGGACTTGAGCTCATAATTCCTTGAAGTTGAGTCTAAACAGATACAAGAAGTAGCCATTCCAATGACTAGCTTGGTAAACTCCTTCATTAATCGTCTATGATCCCCATGATTCTTGGAGGGTCAATAATCACTTGATCTCTGTAGCTTGTGTTTTCCAGATCTATAATTTCCTTTCCCCTTTGATCTTCAAGAGGATTAATAAAAGCCTCTAGTTCCTCCGTGTTGTCTCACCTTCTTTGCTTCACTCCAATCCTGTGCAAGTTATCGACCAAAGGAAGAATATATCCTTCAAGAGATCTTTTTACATTCATAAAATTCAAAAAAAGGCAACAGAAAATTAAAGGCAACAAACTAAAAATAAACGTATTCACAAAGACATAAACAAATAATGCCTAGCTCGTTCCATGGCAACGACACCAAAAACTTGTCCATCCCCAAATATATTGTCTAATAGCGATCACAAATATACGGGCTATTGTAGTATATATACATAACTTAAGGTCGTATCTCTCAAGGAACTCGCATTAGGTTATGTATTTCACAAATTGTGAGAAAAATTAAAAGGGATTTGGAATTTATAAAGAAAAAGAACAATTAAACTAAAGGAAGCAAATAAAGATGTTGTTATGGAATGGTATGAATGAGTCTAAAGATCTAACAATCCATAATCAATATTCTATGAACTTAAGCAATTAGATCAATTAATAATGTCAAATGATTCAATTCTTAACACAATCATTCGATAGAGCTTATTCTACTAGCAATTACATTCATAGAAGTAATCTAAAGAAAACATGCATCAATCATTGAATTTAATCATAAAACTTATATTTCTAATATGTTTTAAAATCTCAATTGAAAGGGTTTCGGGTTTGGATTTCCACTCTTGCTCCATCACCCAAACCCTAAGTTAAACTAATTGGTGATCAAATAATCATTTATAATCATTCAAACAAATCAATCAAGCAAAAGATTAGCTAAATCAAAAGACCCAATCACTATGTTCATATCATGACTATTTCATGCTCAATCTCAAGACAATGTAGAAATTTAGCTCATAATTGGTTTAGAACTCAGCAAATTAACATTAAAACCCAAGGGAAATATGTTTAATCTCTTGACACAATGATTACCTAAAGATAATTAAAGTAAAAAATTTAAGAAAATAAACCTCAAAGGAAGCTGCAGAAATTTTCAATATCCTTGATGAATTTCAGCTTCAATCTTGATTACAAGCCAAATCTAAGCTAAATTAATGAATTCTATGAAAGTACTTGAAGAAATTTAAAGAGAATGAGTCCAAACCTTTTAAATCAAAGTATCTATCTCTAAAATCTATGGAAAGTACGAAAAGAAATCCCTCAAATTATTGAAAACACAAATTTATATTTGCTAGAAAATTACATCTACATAGCCCAAATGAGGATGTACGGGTCTGTGCATAAAACTTAAAAGAACTTAGTGAAGTGCACAGCCCAATTCCACTTGCACGGCCCAAAATGCATTCTGCAAGGCCCCGTGCCAATATTGAAAACAGATTCAGAAAGATACACGATCCAAATCCTTATGCACACCCTCAACCATGTTCTGCACAGGTCCATACATGCTTAATTTCCTTAGAACCTCTAAAAATTTCCTCGTTCGATTCCACTTGTTTAGGACCCCTGTTTTTATATCCGATAACACCGTTTTACATAGATTTCTGAATTATACTAAACAGTCCAATTAAATACAATTTTTAGATAAAAACTAACTTAAATGTAAGGGAAAAACGTATAAAAATACACTTAGAACAGCAAGCTTGCCCCTATATGGGAAGACCCATTCATTGTGGATCGAGTTATATGGTTAGCCACGTATAAGCTGAGAACTATAGAGGGTACAGAAGTGCCACATACTTGGAACATGTAACATCTGAAGTTGCATTATCAATAAAAATTAATGAAAATCACTTTTCTCCTCAAAATTTGTGATAAATGATGCACAACCAGCCTTTCAAAAGTGAAAGCACAAAGCCCAGCTTGACTGGAAAAAGACCCTCCAACCAAGTCCTTAGTGAGCTAAGGATCCTAATTTAACAAGCAAAATACCCTCTAAGGAGGGCACTAAGTCTTTAGTGAGCTAAGGT
>CAOJBK010934166.1:0-43082 GCA_948294925.1 Codiaeum variegatum | reverse complement strand
AAAGTCCCCTCTCTTTTTTTACTTACATTTATTACTAACTTTTTCTTCACTCCCTTTGTCTATAGGAGGTGGCAGTTCATCTTGATGGGCTGCTTCATGACTTGGAGGCTAGCCGAGCCTTGAATGAAGCATTGGAAAAGCAAGTGGCCATGCTTCAAAGGGACCTTGAAGAAAAGGATGAGGCCTTGGTGGCTGAGAGGAAGATCTCTGAGGCTCGTGTTGTGGAGCTTGAGGCTCATGCTATGGAGCTTGAATCCCTCCAGAAGAAGCATGAAGAGTTAGATTCTGCCAATGAATTCCTGAGGCAGAAGACTAAAGCTTTGGAGGTCGAAAACACCAAGCTTGAAGAACACTATCAGAAGACATCTAGTGAAGCTCGAAATTCAAGCAAGGTAGCTGATATATATGTAACAAGGCTAGAGGCCTTAGTGGAGAAATTGCTCCATCTATTGAAGGAGGAAGTTCGCAAATTTGCTGAATCCCATTTTTTCAAGGGATGGCATAGTGTCGAGGTAGTCCAAAGGGGTGCTGAGTGGTACAATCGAGCCCTGACCTCTGTGTTTGAAAGGTTTCCAGAAGCAAGGGCTCATTTTAACCCCTTGATCGCAGAAGGAAACTCGCCAGACATCCAAGTTTTTGAGTACCTTGACAGCACGAATGCTCCGGATCTTGCTTTGCTAGATCGGATACCTTCAGTCTTCGACAAAGTAAAGGACCTTTGACAAGTGTCTTCTTCCAGCCACTCCAGTATGGATTAGCTGCCTATCAGTACTTTGCTTCGACTTTAACATCAAGAGGTTAGCACTTCTCAAGTCCCTCATTCATAGAATACATTTAATTTGTAACATATTGTAGTTATTCTTTGATTCAAATTTGTTGTCACATTTTGTAAATGGCTATTCTTTCTCAATAAAATTTATCATTCTTTCATCCTTGTTGTGTATCTGTTCTTGTCTATCTTCAATTGAACCATGCCTTAGGCTTCATTTTTATCTTCAATTGAACAATGCCTTAGGCTTCGCTTAGCATTATAGCTTTGTTTTGTTTGTTTTGTAGTACCTCATCTAGGAGGTTCCTTATTGCTTTTGCTTGACAACTCTATTCTTAGCTTGTTTAGTATGCAGGACCTTACCTAGGAGGCCCTTTTGCCCTTTAAGTAATGTTTAGCATCTTGACTCGTTTGTCTTGATGCTTCATTTGTAGTATTGCTCGCCAGTCAAGGCTGTGCTTAGATGCCCCCCTTGGATGGTCTTTGGCCAATCAAGGCTGGACTTAAGTGCTCCCCTTAGAGGGTCTTTGGCCAGTCATGGCTGGACTTAGGTGCCCCCCTTGAAGGGTCTTTCGCCAGTCAAGGCTGGACTTAGGTGCCCTCTTTGAAGGGTCTTTGGCCAGTCAAAGCTAGACTTAGGTCTCTCTAGCTTCTTAAGGGTTCCAGCATCCTTCTTGGCTCCTTGAAGTTTGAAGTCTTTTATGCGTTGTGTCCCTTCGGAGGATCTTTTGTACTTTCCTTAACTCCTTACAGCTCCGATGTCTTTGTCTAGTCTTCTAGGCCTTAATGTACTCCTTAGCCTCCTTGAAGCTGTGGTATTGTGTTTATTCCATGCCCCCCTTGGAGGGTCTTTTGTCAGTCAAGCTGGGCTTGGTGCCTCATCTCTAGAGGTCTTAGTGCCCCCCTTGGAGGGTCTTTCGCCAGTCAAACTGGGCTTGGTTCCTCATCTCTAGAGGTCTTAGTGCCCCCCTTGGATTGTCTTTTGCCAGTCAAGCTAGGCTTGGTGCCTCATCTCTAGAGGTCTTAATGCCCCCCTTGGAGGGTCTTTCGCCAGTCAAGCTGGGTTTTGTTGCTTTATGCTTTGCAATGTAATCAAAGGAATGCCTTTTCATTTCCCATTAAGAATAGTACAATTTAAGATGTTGTACATTCCAAGTATGTGGCACTTCCTTGCCTTCCAACGTTCGTAGCTTGTATATGTCTGGGCCAATTGCTTGTTCCACCTTGAATAGACCTTACCAATTTAGTGCTAGCTTTCCCATGCCTTCTCTTCTTCCCGTGGCTTCTAGGCTCCTCATCACCAAGTCTCCTACTCTGAATACCCTACTTTTGACCTTTCGATTGAAGTAATTTGCAACTCAATTTTTATAAGTTGTAATTCATATAGAGACTTGTTCTCTTAGCTCGTCCAGCAAGTCGATGTCAATCCTCATCTCTGCTTCATTTTCTTCTTCTCCACAATAGTATACCTTGCCACTGGGCTTCTTAATGTCTAATGGGAGGACTGCTTCAGTGCCGAAGGTGAGGACGAAGGGAGTTTTGCCTATTGATTCCCTGGGAGTTGTTCTGTAAGCCCATAGCACATGGTGTAACTGTTCTCCCCAGTTTCTTCCACATCTTTCTAGCCTTCACTTCAGCCCTTGAACAATGGTTTTATTAGTGACCTCGGTTTGCTCATTTGATTGAGGGTGGGAAACCGAGGAAAAATGTTGCCTTATGTTGAGACCTTCATAAAAGTATCTCATATTGGCATTGTCAAACTGCTTTCCATTGTCCTGACAATTTGATGAGGTACCCTAAACTTGCATACAATGTGTTTCCAAATAAACTTCACTACATTCTCAGTTGTGATTGTTGTTAGGGCTACTGCCTCTGCCCATCTGGTGAAGTATTCCACTGTTACTAGGAGGAACTTCCTTTGCCTAGTGGTTGTTAGGAAAGGTCCCACAATGTCCACCCACATTTGGTGAATGGCCATGAACCATATATGGGTACCTGTTCTGCTTCTAGAGCCTTGCACAAGTTGGTGAACCTCTGGCATGCTTGACATTTCCTTATTAGCCTTATGGCATCTTCCTTCATGGTGGGCCAGAAGTACCCCTGCCTGATGGCTTTGGCTGCTAAGGTTTTTCCTCCCACATGCATTCTACAAGCACCCTCGTACATCTCCCTCAACATGTATTTTGCTTCGGTGGGAGTCAAGCATCTGAGCCATGGTAGAGAGAAGGCTATTTCATAGAGGACTCCATGATATATGAAAAAGTGAGAGCTCCTTTCTTCGCCAACTTTGGGTCTTCTAAGAGCTTGCCTTCTTCTAAGTAGGCTCTTACCGGGTCCATCCAAGATCCGGGCTCTGTAGCCATAATGAATTCGGGCTCTGCTGTGGAAGGCTGGGCTAGAACCCCTAGAAATACCATGTTCAGAATGTCAACTGGATGGGCTGCTGCGAGCTTACTGAGGCTGTCTGCTCTACTATTGTCTCCTCTAGGGATCTTCCTGAACTCCATTTCAATCCCCTTCTCTTTCATCTTCTTTATCTACAAGTTGGTCTTTTCTAGATATTTGACCATTTCTGGATGCCTAGCTTTGTACAGGCCTTCAACATGTCCTAATACCAGTTGCGAATAGCTGCAAATGTGTAGTGTCTCCACATATAGGTGTTCGGCCACCATAAGGCCTTGAAGAAAAGCTTTATACTCGAATGTGTTATTGGTTATGGCAAAGTCTAGCTTCAGAGCGAACTCAATGACTACTCCTTCCTTGTTCTTCAGTACCACTCCGACTCCACTGGCTCCCTTGCCACTGGCTCCATCTATGAACAACTCTTATTTGACCTTTAGGATCTCACCCTTAGCCTGCCCTTGTGATTCGCTTTCAAGCTCTGCCTCTGCTGGAAGTGAGCACTCTAAAATGAAGTCATCTAGGGCCTATGCTTTGATGGTTGTCCAAGGCCTGTATTCGAGGCCATATCCTCCAAGTTCTATAGCCTAACATAGTAGCCTTTCAGAAAGTTCTGGCTTGTGCCGAAACTTCTGTAGAGGCTTGTCTGTGACTACCACCCCTTGGTGTTCTTCTAGGTAGACTTTAAACTTTCTGCAGGAGAGCACCAGGGTGTACACAATTTTCTCCAGGGGGTTGTAGTTTAATTATGCTACCTGTAGTACCAGTACTAAGCTGACAGCGTGTTACGAAGATGAAAGGTACAACATGAGCCCTTCTCCTCTGAGTGGCCTACTCAAAACTTATTCCGAGGCCAGAAAATTCTTTAACTCATCCAAAGCTTGTTGACAGTCTTCTGTCCATTCAAAGGTGGCACTTTTTCTGAGCTTCATGAAGAATGGGAAGTACCTCTTCCCAAATTTGGACATGGATCTGTTTAGGGCCACCAACATGCCTATTAACTTCTGGACCTCCTTCACATTCCTTGGGGGGTTCATCTCCAGGATGGCTCAGACCTTGTCCGTATTCGGCTCTATCCCCCTTTCACTGACCTGATAGCCTAGGAATTTACCTCCATGAATGAAGAAGGCACATTTTTATGGGTTTAGCTTCATTCCATAGACATTCATTACCCTAAACACTTCCTTCAGGTCTTCAACATGTTGCTGGAAGCTTATACTTTTAACCACCATGTCATCTACATAGACTTTGAGACTCCTTTCTATCTGCTCCTTGAACATTTTGTTGACGAGTCTCTGGTAGGTGGCTTCAGCATTCTTTAGCCCAAAAGGCATGGACATATAACAGTAAGTTTCCCTTTTTATAATGAATGAAGTCTTCTCCACATCTTCTTCATCCATTCTTATTTGATGATAGCCTTGCTTAGCATCAAGCAATGAAAGATATTTGTATTTGGCGGTTGAATCAACTAGCTTATCTATCATAGGTAGTAGATACGAGTCTTTGGGACATGCT
The DNA here is from genome assembly GCA_948294925.1 of Codiaeum variegatum. Lineage (NCBI taxonomy): Eukaryota > Viridiplantae > Streptophyta > Magnoliopsida > Malpighiales > Euphorbiaceae > Codiaeum > Codiaeum variegatum. Next base: position 38,398 of record CAOJBK010934166.1, on the reverse strand, counting down.
CTATTTGAATTAGTGAAATCCATGCACATACGATAATTGCCATTGGCCTTCTTGACTAGCACCACATTAGCGAGCCAGTTGGGGAATTGCACCTCTTGTATGAACCCTGTTGTTGTCAGCTTCTCAATTTCCTCATCAATGATTGCTTGCCTTTCAATTCCAAAACACCTCTTCTTCTATTTAATGGGCTTGAATGTTGGGTCCACATGGAGTTTGCGGGTAATTACTTTTGGACTTATCCCTAGCATATCTGAGGAGACCCACGGAAAAGTTTCAATATTGCTTGCCAGGAACTCCTGCCCCTGCTTGTTTTCCTCCAGGCTTAAGATGGAATTGATCTGCAAGGTTCGACCATCTCCAGCAACTTCGAATGGTTCCAGCTTCTGTACAAATTTGCCTTTAGTCTCTGCCTAGGCTTTCTGGGGAGCTGTCTCAATAAGATTTACCTCTTCTAGATCCAATGATACCATTTTCCTCTTTCAGCCAATTTGCATGGTTGATTTAGTCACTTAATCTCTATATACATGTAAATCTAACCCATCAGGGAGAGGAACAGTTAATCTGCATCTTTTGATGTTTACTGAGGAATCTAAGTCCCACAACAATGGTCTTCCTATCAGCACATTATAGGACATGGGCAGTTTCTTCACAACAAAAATTGCCATAACTACTACAGCTTTTGGGGCTCTCCCTACTGTCATTGGTAGCTCAATAGTGTCGACTACCGGAATAATAGCTTTGTCCAATGTGCGTACTGGCACCTCAAGTGGCTGAATCTTGGAGCTCTCAATCCCCATTTGAGTGAAAGCCTCCCATGATAAGAGGTTCACCAAGCTCCCTATGTCTACTAGAATCCTTCGAACCTAATAGTTATCCACCACTGCTGTGATTATAATGGCTTCAGCTTTCCTGGTGGATTTGCTCGCCGAACCTGCTACCAGTTGCTTCAAGCCATTGAAAAAGATGAACTCTGATGATTTGTGGGTTTGGGCAGCTTCCTCCTCCTTATTTCGACTGAGAGAGGTCTCCTCTGGCCCTCTAGTGAGGCAAATTATATCTCCAGCAACTACATCTTCAATGGGTATGACCTGTATTAGGTTCCCTGGTACTGCCTGATCCGCTTTCTTGATGTAATTTCTGAGATACCCTTGCTGTATCAGCCTCTCTATCTCTTCCATGAGCGAGCAGCAGTTGTCAGGAGTGTGCCCATGGGTGTTGTGAAATTTACACCACTGAGACCTATTTCTCTTCTCTGGGTCTTTCATAGTTAGCTTGGGTCTCCTCCAGATGTCCTTGTCCTAGAAAGCTGTAAACACCACCTCTGGCTTAGCATTCAAGGGTGTAAACTTGGAGGAGTCGAACCTCTCCCTCCTAGGTGGTTCGATCAATCTTGGCAGGGGATTTTGCTTGCCAGATGGTCCCTCGATCTTTGGCGTCACATCTTCCTTCTTTGCTTTCTTCTAAAATGAGGTTCCTTCCTCTAGCTTTCTTTTTCTATAACACTTGCTCTCTCTGAAAGCATCATCCTGCTTAATATACACCTCTGCGATGGCCATTTCTTTGTTTAGCGTCTTGGGCGAGCTCCAGACTAAACTTTGAAATAGTCCTGGTGGATTGTGCACTTCTGTAGAGCTTCAATTATTCTAGGCTCATCAATGTATGTTACCTTCAGCATCTCTCGATTGAACCGGGCAATGAAGTCTCTCAGCGACTCTTCCGAACCTTGCTCCACTTGCTCTATGGCTTGGGTTAGTGTTGGTATGGGTATGCTAGCAGAAAATCTCTTGACAAATAGATTCACCAGACTCCAGAATGAGTCTATACTTCTTTCTGGTAAGCTGTCATACCATTGCACCACTACTCCTCCCAGCGGGCCTCTGAATGCATGGCAGAGTGCTACATCTCTAGTGGTCTGTAACTCCACTAAGTGTTTGTACTCCAAGACATGCGCATTGGGATCTTGGCTGCCATCATATTTGGTCATCTGCGGTTGCTTAAACTTCTCTGGCATTCGAAACTCATCAATGCTCCTGCAGAATGGAGACTTAAGTTGGAGGGTAAAGCTTCTTCTATGATCTGGCTTGGCTCCTGCCATTTCTTCCACATCTCTTGACTTTTTCTCTCAACACTGCTCTGGACCCCTGGTGGCTTGAGGCTTCTTAACACCTGCCCCCCTTCGGTTCTCATGTCTACGAGAGTGTCTGGGTCTTCGCTCCGAACCCCTATGGGATCGACTCCTATGATCTTCTTCTCCTCTGCTCCTGGCTTTGCTGGCTGTGAACCTGTCCCATGTTGCTTCTCATCCATCTGCCCTAGGCCTTCCACTCCCTTTTTCCACTTTTTCTTCTATGGCTAGCACTTTTAGCACTAATCTGATTCTACCTTTCCCTTCTATGGTCCTGGTTGGTAGGACTCCTGCTACGTCAATAGGAGTGTTGAAATTTAACCCTCTGTTCACTACAGGTGGGTTGTTGCCAACCTAGGCTGGTGGATTAGGTGTTGAATTTGGCTGGAGTTATGGGAGTAAAGGGATAAGATTGGTGACTAAACTTTGCAACGTAGCCACCAGATCTGGGGTTGCGAGGGACTGTATGGGCTGTGAGGCTGGTGTTGAAGGGCTTGGTACTTGATGCTGCCCCATGAAGCTCTGTAGAGTTTGCAAGGAAGTGACTAAATTGGTCCAGCCCGCTACTGGAATCTGATTAGCTATGGGTGTGTTTGTTGTTTGATTTGTGTTAATGGGTGGAGGACTTTCTTCCACATCATGGGTTTCATCATGGGTAGGTTCCATTTTGAGAGCTTTAATGCAGGTTTTGGAAATGACATAGTTAAGAAACTCTGAGTTACCCGCAGATGGCGCCAAATAATGCGTGGTAGGTTTTCACATAGTTGGAGCGAGACTCGCTTAGTTTGATTTGAACTGTATGCAAGAAAAAGAAGAGGTTAGGGGTTGCCGGATGTGTGTCCGGCGTAAACCCTCCGACGATCAAGTCAGAAATCTCTAGGAAGATAACAGCTCTCAAAGATGAAAAATGTGAGTTTTGTGTCTCCGAATGGACTTACCTGTGTGAGGCAGTTGATGTTGTATTTATAGGGTTGAAACCCCTGTAGTGGGACATGTGTCCACTCTATGTGTGTTGCAGAGTAACCAAGGATGAGACTTGTGATATGACTACTGACTGGCTTTAGGGCATTGTGGACACCTGTCTCTGACAACCTTTCAAACCCTGAAGACTAATAAGACAAACTTTTTGAAGGTTAGAGGGTTCGGAAGGAACCAAGGTGCTAAGGGGCTCGGACTAATCCCGAACCTTAATTGTTGCCAGACTTGGCTGATACTGAACTGTATCAACAATATAGTTTAAAAAATATATCAATAACATAATGACAAATCAATTGAGATAAAAACACACTTTTTTCAGCATTTAATTAGTAAATTTGAGATTGACAAAACTAATTGGATTATTTAGTTTTGCTTTGATTAAGTATATGTAATTAATTAATTTGTAAATAAACTAATTAATGTACACAGGAAAAGGATATGAGCTGCTGCAGTAGCAATTTCACTCCATTTGGAGGAGGACAAAGATTATGTCCAGGAATTGATTTAGCTAGGCTTGAAGCTTCCATTTTCTTACACCACTTTGTTACTCAATTTAGGTAATTTTTTCATATAATTTTTAATCAAATAATTTTTTTTTTGTGTTCACTTCAAAAATCACTTTAATATCATTTTGTTTTTAGGACTTTCAAAAGATGATATAATTTCTTCAATTTTATAAGTTGTCAAGCACTACTAGCTAAACACTTGATTCTTTTTTTTTTAATACTTTTACAATCACTTTATTTTTCACATGAGCAAAGACAAAATCATGACATATATCCAACTTTCTGCATTTTTTAGCAAAATTAGTATATTTTACAGGAAATCATTTGTTTCCTTAGTTGATTCGAACAAACCCACCTTTGCATTTAACCATATATTGCCAAAATAAAAACACTTTTCTTGTCAAATAAATAAAAACACTTCGATTATTATCTTTTTACAATATTATAAGCATAAAATCCATAGTACAATCTCTCATCTTGCCATTGTTGCCTCTAAAGCCTTATAGAATCCACTTAGGTCACCTCATGTATATTCACTTATAAAGTTTATATATTGGTACTTTTTAATTGAATATCTATTCTATCCCCTATTATAACGAGTGAAATTTTTAATTTTAATTTTAATTTTAATTTTAATTTTAATTTTCTTTTTTAATATTTTAACTCTATATGATTAAAAAAAAGACTCTATTCACATTTATTCATAACTTACAACTAAAAGATTTAATATTCAATTATTTTGAAATTAATTATTATATTTTAAATGTAATAAATAATTAAATTTTAGTTCATAATTCAAAATTTATGCCACTTATTTCACTCAATGCTTAAACTTTAATATTTAATTTTTTATTTTATTGATTACAATTTTAATATAAATGTATAAATTAACATTTAGTGGTGTGTAAACTTTATATTAAAAATAGTGCACACTTATGATGTTATTTAATCAATTAACTTATATTATCTTATTATATTTGTAATATTTATTTAAATAATAAGGTTCGTTTATTTCAGAGAAAATAATATATTCATACAAAATATTTTCATATAAAAATAAATTTTTATAAAGTAATAATATTTTCATAGAAAATAATAATTATTATAAAAAATATATAAATAAATTTTAAAAAATATTCTCCCTTTGCTTTCTTATACATTTTAGAGTTTAAAATTAATTTTTTATTTTCAAAATAGGAAGTTATTTTTCCTTTTTCTTAAGTTATTTTTCTTTTGACCTATAATTTATTTTTTCTTGATTTATTTTATTTTATGCCTCAAACATTAAAAAATTGAGAAAAATATTTTTTGAAAAAAATATTTTCTAGCTAAATCTTTATAGATGTTGAAAAATCAATTGATTGAAAAAAATAATTACCAAATCTAGTATTTTTGAAGTAGATTTTAATGCTTCCAAAACCTAGCTAAGAAGTGGCTACTAGTGAGTTCATTCTACCACTAAATTTCCTTTTCTATGAGCCATTCAAATAATTTATGTAGGTCATATCTAAGATTTCCATCATGTCTTTTCCTTCTTTTTGTTTTTTCTCACTAGCCTAATGCGTGTATTGAAATTTGAGAACAAAAATTTCTAAACTCATTGACTAATCATATTTCCACATTCTAATCCATATACTAATCATTATTTAATTAGTGAACAATAACATATAGAATATTAGTGGTCAAATTTAGGATTATAGCTAGGCAGACAATGAACATTTTCTGATATTTAAAAATAAAAAAATTTTAAAAAACCCTTGGGTATGTGAAAAATAACTAGTCTTATTCTAGGGTTTTATTTGGTGTCATTAGTATTTTTATTTTTTATATTTTAAAAAACAGAAAAGTATTACTAGTATTTTATTATTAATTAATTGTTGGTCTAACCTTAAATATATATATCAATTTGACTTCTTTTCTTCTGAAAACAAAAATAAGTACATTTAAATTATCAATGGAAAGGTGTATTTTATTAATTATAAATTAATTTTAATGAATTTTCTTTAATACTATTTTGTAATGCAGTTGGGTTGCTGAGGAAGATACAGTAGTAAACTTTCCAACAGTGAGAATGAAGAGAAGAATGCCAATTTGGGTCAAAAGGAAAGAGATTTAATTAATTAAAAATTGGATCATTAAGCATATAAAAACTTTGGCCAAGACAAAAGTTTTTGAAGAAAACTTTATTAGAATGAGAAAGAACAATAAGACAAAGACTAAAAAAATAATAATTATATATAAATAAAGGAATATTATTGCCATAGTGACACTTGTGGGAGTCATCAACAAGACCGACACATTTGTCCTCTTCTATATAGATCTTGGTTGTTTTTTTTTTCGAATTTGAAGGGACCCATTATATTATTATCACTTGGTTTTGTTTTGTTTTGTTTTGTTTTCTAATTTTAACTTTTACCTTAGGGTGTACAATTGTAAAAGCAGGTGAAAAACTGACTTGAGCTTAGTGGAAATAGCCAATGATTTGTGGTTATGGGTCCCAATGAATAATTACTTATGTCATTTTTAGAAATGCACCTATGGGTTAATTTTACTAAAGCAATTGTACATTAAAATATAATTTAATGGTAAATATATTTTCTCCGGATGATTTAGGTCCAATAATTCATTATCTTTTTTTTTTTAGGAAGAGAATATGCCAAATTCTACTATGCCCAATATCAGCCAAGTCATGCAATAACCATGACTTCAGTTCTTCAGGAGGTTCATTTAGACGATGGAAACCAATCGGAGTACCAGTTGCAAGTCTAGCTAGACAGACAGCAGAGAAATTACACTATCGATACACATGCTTGATTTCAGCTTTATCAAACTTACCCAACCATTTTTGGATCTCTCTAATCAAAGGACCATATGTGAGACTAAAGCTAAAGCCTGTAACTATGTCCACGACACATTTACTATCCACTTCCACTTCTAATTTGGAGCACCCAAACTCCCAAGCTATTTTAACACCGTGAAAAAGTCCCCAAAACTCAGCCCCGGTAATGGAGCACGACCCCACATTATGCAAGAAACCAACACACTATCGTCCACAACTGTCCCTAACCAATCCACCAGCTAAAGCGTTTCTGACTTGACTGCAAAAAGCTCCATCTGAATTCATTTTCTAAAAGCCACCACGGGGACAGTTCCATGAGAGCCATTAATTTGCCCTGAATGGCGTCGTCTTGGTCTTTACCTCCTGGACAGCTTGAAATTCCTCAGCCTGCCTGATGATAGCTTGCACACGATCTCCAGGTCTAATCCCATATTGAAACATAGCAACATTTCTATCCATCCAAAGATGACAAATTGCAGCACCATAAATCATAGGCCACTCAGTTTCATGAACTACCAAGTCAGCTCGTGACAAATTGATCATTAACCACTCCTTGTACTCCAACCCAAAAAATTAATTAGCTAATTATGGAGGAATGATCGAAACCCAAACAGGTTTGAGAAATGGGCAGTCCCTAAGAGTGTGCATAATGTCCTCATTCATCAACCCACACCTCTTACACACAGTTTCATGACGAATATGTCTCCTCGTCTATTCTTGATTGGTAAGAAGTTTACCATGAGCTATGGTCCATAGTAGAAAAAGAATGCGTTGAGGCCCCTTCCAGCTCCAAATTGCTTTCCAACTGTTAGAGATATTTTCTGAGTTACCACTACGAATTCTATCATAAGCAACTTTAGTTTATAATTGACCTGAGCGTGATTCTTTCCAGTACATCATATCCACGTCGTCATTAGCCACTGGAGGTTTGACGCATGCAATAGCAAAAACAAAAGAATGAGGAATTTTACTTTGGAATGAGTCATATCTCCAATTTCCACCTACATCAACAGAGTCAATCACTCGCTAATCTTTTTCAGCATCTGAAACCACCCCAATCACCTCTTCAATCAGAGGTTTTCCTGTCCCAGTCCAAACATCTTGCCAAAACCTCACCCTTTCATCGTTCCCCATAGTCCAAGCACAGGAATTGATAACATCTCCCCAGATTTTGCACAAATTATGCCATAAATGAGACCAATTACTAGGGGCTATACGATCAGGAAAATCACCTGCAAGAATCCCATACTTGTTCCTTAGAACTTGCACCCATAGTTTATCAGTTTCAATAAGAATTCTCCAGCAGATCTTCATCAGAAAGCTCTATTCATACCCTTCATTTCCATAACATCCAACCCACCTATATCTTTAGACTGTTTAACAGTCCTCCATGCCACTGTACTCAACTTTCTTGAATTATTAGTCCCTCCCCAGATAAATATCTTGCTGATTTCCTTAACTTTATCATAAACAAATGTGGGCAAGAGAGTAGATTGCATAGTATACAAGGGAATCATATTAAGAACCGAGTTAACTATTGTAACCCTTCCCGCCAATGACAGGTTTAAGCCATTCCATGCAGCAAGTCTAGAATTGACTTTATCAACTATACTGGAATAAGTTGATCTCCCCACATGGGAATGAATAATGGGCACCCCCAAATACATCCCAAGGGTAGAGTCATAGGAATATCAAGGGCACCACTCAATTCCTTGGCAGCAGCATTCGAAACATTATTAGAGAAAAATACTAATGATTTTGTTTTACTAACCTGCTCCTTAGAAACCTCACCAAAGATCTCCATTAACTGATTAACCCTTTGCACTTGATTCATGTTAGCCTCATCCACTAGCAACAAATCGTCCGCAAAAATAAGATGCAAGATATTAACTCCTCTTCTGCCCATACGAAAAGGTCTCCACATCTTATTATTAACCGCCCAAGAAATACCATAACTCAATCTCTTTATGCATAAGGCAAAGGTGTAGGGGGAGAGTGGATCACCTTGTCTCACCCCAAAAGACGATTTGAACTGCTCCGAAAGAGAGCCATTCCACTGAATCTGAAAGGAAGCTGAAGTAATGCAGTTCATAATAAGATTAATGAGTTAATTAGGAAGACCAACCTAAATAAGAGTATGATGAATGAAACTCCAACTCAAACGATTGTAAGCCTTCTCTAAATCAATTTTTAATATCATGTGCCCCACTCTCTCCTTTTTCTTCTTAAAAGAATAATAATCTCTTGGGCTATAATAATTTTATCTATAATGTGTTTACGAGGAATGAAACTTGGTTGCGTTGGGCTAACAATATGAGGAAGAATTTACTTCAAACAATTAACAATAACCTTGGCAATCGTTTTATAAGCCACGGTGCATAGACTTATCGGACGAAACAGCTTTAAAGAAGAGGCGTTTTCATTTTTTTGGTATTAGGACCAAAACAGTCTAGTTCAGATGCTGATCAACAACTTCATCATGGAAGGCATTCTTGACCAGCTGAACAAGTGAACTACCAACTATTGCCCACTGTGATTGGAAGAACAACGGGTTTAAACCATCTACACCAGGGGCTTTCAAAGCCTTCATGTCAAAAATAGTCCGACATATCTCCTCACTCGTGACTCCCTTTCTTAATTCAACCATATAATTAGTAGATATTGGTGGGATAGAATTACATATGGGGAACAAAGGCCTGTGCGATTTCTCCTCAGTATACAACTTCGAGAAAAATTCCATAGCATGGTTTATAATTTGTTGTTTATCATGAAGCATAACACCTTCCGCATTCTGAATAGCAGTAATCCTCATTTTTTTTCCTTCTTTGCAGTATTTTTTGGTGGAAAAATTTTGGTGTTTCTGTCTCCACATTCGATCCACTCCTTTCTAGACTTCTATGCCACAATGATTCCTCCTAATGCAAAATCAAATCTAGCTCCATTTTTAGTTCTTGTTCAAGTTTAACAAGATTATAGGAATGATGCCTTTCCAGTGCTCGTTGAATCTCCGAAAGTCTGGCCAAAATATTTCTCTTCCTCTTGAATATATTTCCAAATACATGATAATTCCAATCATTAGCCTTAGTTGCAAATTCTTCCGCTACCAAATAAAAACTGATGTTGTTATCCCATGCTTCTGCAACAAAATTATTAAAATTTATGTGCATTAACCAAGCAGATAGGAAAGGAAATGGTTTCTTCCCTTCACCACTGAATCTACTATCGCCATATTTCAGTAAAACTGGCCTATGATCTGATGAGACTTTGGGCAGTTGAAACTCAAGGGAATACTGGAATTTAAAGTACCATGCTTCATTACAAAAAATCCTATCAATGCGTTCTAGGAGCAGGCCTCTCCACCATGAAAATTTTGGGCCCCAAAATTCTAATTCACACAACTGTTGCTATTGCACCCAATTACCAAAATACTTACAAGGCTTTCTCCTACGTGAAGCTCCACCTCTCTTGTCCCCAAAATGCAAGATACTGTTAAAATCACCTCCTAAAACCCAAGACTCAGTTGTATAAGTAGCAAGTCGATGGAGGTGATCCCAAAGATTTTTCCTAATAGTCTTCGAAGGACTGTCATAATCTGCGGTAAGGAAAAAGGCATGTTGTTTACCATCACACACTTTCATATGAATAAATTGGTGATGATTTTCAATGATTGAAACACAAAGATCATGCTTCCACATCACCCAAATACCTCCTGAAAAACCTACTGCTTCATGTGATGAGAAAATGGGAAACCACTTCTTTTAATAACATCATCCGCGATCAAGCCACTAACTATTGGTTCCACCAAAACTAGCAAATCCAGTCTGCACTTTTGACAAAGAAATTTCAGAGATCTTCTGAACCTAGAGGAAGAAGCCCCTTGACAGTTCCAAAAAATATCAACATATTAATAATCAATAATAAAATAAAGCATAGCAGGTGATGGAAACACCTCCTCAATCCCTGATATGGGGATCATGAATCATTCTAACTTCCTCCTCCACACATGATTCATTTCCATCTGTAGTATTGGGCACTACTTCCAAATCCCCCCCCCCTTCACCCTACCCCCCCACACACATAACCCTTCAACATCTGACTGAAACTCATTCCCCTTTACATTTATGTCCATACCATCATAATCATATGGTTTTTACTTAACATTCACACTCTTTACTCATTCCTGCTCACTTCCCTAGGGGTTTTTTGGGCCACACCTTTACTTTTGGTAGTCGCATCAGCCACATTATTCCTAGGAGTGTGCACAACCACTGAGTGGTTATTAGGATTAATAGATGTCTTACCTTGTGCCACCTGATGATTGATAACCTGTAAAGGGATTAGAACCCTATGCTACTTCACAGAGTTCACCAGCTGCTTATTGTTGTTCTGCAGTGGTGCTTCCCCATGCACTTTCTTTGGGTGTTGTGTCTTAGTCTTTTTAACTTCCTTTCCCTTACTACTCTCCCCTCTCTACAGATATTGTGTTGAATGATCAGCCTACACCTTTTCCCCACACACATTTGGGTTACAATTTTCTTTACCTTTATCATCACTATTGACCTCATTTAAAGTCGCATGCACATTCCTTTTCAATACCTTGGGATCCACCTTTGTCTGTCCGCCCTTAGCTTGCATCAAATACTTAGGTGGTCGTCCTTTCGTTTTCCTTGCGGCAACCATCCAAGGGCTATATCCAGACTTATCATTGCTCTTATTAGCCTCTTGTTCAACCACTACCATCGCATCTACATTGCTTTGTAAATCCCAATTTTTATCCTTCCCTAAGGAGCAATCAGCCACTAAATGGCCATACACACCACACCCATAGCAAATTCTAGGGAGGTTTTCATACTCAAAACTCTGCATTTTCTCATCTAGAATTATCTTTGGGAAAAGGGGTTTCTCCAAATCAACTTCAACAGCGATCCTTGCGAATCTACCCCTAACTGCCTTTTCTATAGTGTGGTCTATTTTCCCCACCTTCCTCACTAGCTGTCCCAACCTACAAAGGACTTGCTTATGATAATAATGGAGTGGAATACCAGGTAATCGCACCCAAGCCACTACTATTTTAACTTTTGTGCTAGTACTATCAAAATCAGGGCTCCACGATTAAACTACAAGGTAGCTACCCATGATCATCCAAGGTCCAACTAAAACACGATCTACATCCATTTCTAAATAGAAGTTGACTAGGAAGTAATCATTCTCAATGTCAATAACTAAGAAAGGGCTAATATCATTCCACATTTTGTCAAGACGAGAACACAGAGTTGCAAAATCGATCTTTCTCTCTAACAGCCTAACGACAATTGTATTCTTCCAAGGCGTAACCAGCTGGTCATGAACTTTCTTAGGGAAATTTATTACTGGGAACGGGCATGTTATATCAATTTTGACATCATTCTCCTCAAAGATCAGGTCCACGTCTTCCCCTGAGATTTGATTCTTCATGTTTTCATCTTCTTGCATTAACTTATCCCGAAAGACATGCTAATAGGGTTGTGATCGATCTCCCCCTCTCAAAATTTGCCCTTCTTAGTAGAGTGATCATTAGCCACAGGTGGTGCCAGAGTTTTCTCCAGTGACAGCGTAGTCGGGTTCATTATCTTTGTACTTTTGGGCTTAAAAGCTTTGGATTAATATTTAAAAAAAAAGAAAAAGAAAAACAAGTGTTACATTTTCATATATGATTGTGGCTTGTGGAGAAGATGAACATTCAAGAAACAAACTGTCAATTTTAACTTAGAAAAGGGTAAAAAGAATACACATAATCATAGTCATATAAAAATAATTAATTTGTTTTGCTATAGAAAGCACTCTCTGTTTGTGCATTGCTTATCTATAACTTTAATGTGTTAATGAAGATGAGGTGACAAGAATATTAACTATTAAGATACAAGTATAATTTTATGAAAATTTAAAATTAAAACAATGTCATTTTAAGAGTATAACTTTGTATTGAAGTATATTTTCTTAAAATTAAAAAGTTATTTATGATTGAATTTGATTCCCAAGCCATTAAGGATATTTGGGTCTGAATTTATCGGTATGAGGGTCTCTAGTCTGATAAAACAAGTTCTAAGGTTCCCCCGTGTTAGTTTAGGAGAGTTACGAATCAGAATAAAAATATGATATCTAAACAAATTTTATATCAATCCTTTAAGATTTTATAGCCCAAACAATCAATATTTTTAGTTTTTTTTATGGATACAATAATTGAAACAAAAACAAGTAAAGAAAATAAGTAAAGGAATACAAAGTGAACCTAAGCTTGGATAACTGTCCATGAGGTCGGTAGTGACTTCGCCGCTGGTTCTGACCCTCCGGTCTCTGGCGGGATTTTCTCCTCTGGATATAGGCATTGCCGTCACCAAGAACTCCTGATCCGAAGGAGTGAAATTTGGTATTTAAGCTGGAACATTGTCAACCACCTCTCTACCGATAGAGATAAAAGAGGACCGTCACTCTGATCAGGTGAAACAGCTGTGATCTCTGGGATCAGAAAAGTTAAGTTACTCCTAGGGTTTTCTTGTTTGAGCAAAAATAGGATTTTTTGAGTGATAAAAGTTGGATCCTTAACCCTAGATATTCAACCTCCTTATATACCTTTCCTCCTAAGGTGGTTTACGGGCCTGGGCTTAGGACTTGAGTTCTGGGAGACTCGATTTTGGTCTTTTGCATTGAGCCATTGGGGAGTGGGCTTTGGGATAATGATCAGTTTAGGGTTGCTTGGACAAATTCTTGGGCCGATTATTTTCGCCATTGGGCCTGTATCATTGAGCGACCTTTGATTTTGGGCCCATGTTTCATAATCTATTGCCATGGGCTTATGAGTCACTATGGGCTTTTATCCCATGGCGAGGTTTGGAATTGATGCTGCTCGTTATGGGCTTTGGAATCATGGTTTTGGCCTCTAGTCATTTTCTTGGTTTCCATGGGTTTCTCTGCTTTTTTGGGCTAGTATTAACAATGCCCCCTACATCTCTTGTCAAGATCTTATGTTATCATTCGGCTAAGGATGCATCTGACCCGACCCTTCTCACTATATCTCTTGAGGGGAACCGAACTTCCATTTTTATATTCACTAGTGGAGAATGACCTGTCATGTCTTTTTAGCTCCTGACGTTCCATCTTCTTCCTGCCTAAATTTGTGCATCGGGAAGTGGGAGTGTCACTCTATTAGCAGGGCTATAAATTATCCTTCCTTAGCCATTTTAATTATCTTCTGCCATAAACTGCTGAATAATCTTCCAAGGACTTTTGTCAATTTTTTTCTCCCGGTAAGTTTCAATCTTCCCTTTTAAATCCCTTTAATTTTTTCTTTTATTGGCTAAGGTTTGAACATTTTTTTCACTTTTTTTGCTTTCGGCAATACAATCAATAAAAATGACAAAGTCTAAGAGAACTACTTCTAATGTTGACTCCGCCCTTTCCCATAAGGATTTCTCTGAAAATGATGAGATTGTCAACCAGGTACTAATTCCTTGTGAAGTAGGATATTTTGTAGGACCTTATTGTTCTAGGTCTATAGAGTCCCTCCCCGAGTTTTTGTTTGGGTAAGATAGCCCTTCTAAGTTAAGTCATGATAATTTAACCTCAGCCTGGTTGGGGTCACATTTAATTAGGTCTTGGCCTGGGGTGAATAATGATTTCAAGTACTGGTACGCTAGGATGAGCCCTACCTATAATAAAGTGTGGGTCAAAGAGACCACCTCTTGGAACTATGTTTAAACCCCATCCTGATTTATCGCCCTTTCTTTTTCTCTCCCTTGCTTTTTTGGTCCCCTATAAGCAATGTTTTTACTTTTAGGTTCAGCATGATGATCCCTACTTTATATGAAATAGCTTCCTTTTAAGAGGTCCCTATCTCTGAGAAGCCTATTGATCCTCTATCCCCCATCGACAATTCCTCTTTTATTTCTTTTCAGAGGACGTCTTACCAACACTTTTACGTCGATAACCATAAACACCCTGAAGAACCTTCTCCCGAGGAGCACATAGCCTTTCTCCTCTATTTCTTGTGTAAATATATATTCTATACAATCTCGGTAAAGATTACTAAAGAGTACCATCGAGTGGCCAAAACCTTGGCCTCTAGCGATAGGTATGACCTAGGCTGTTTAATTATTTCTAGCATGTCTAGAATTTTAAACCAAATTCTTTCGAGTCCTAAGGTACCTTCTTTCTCTCACCTTCGGGGGCCCATGTTGGTTCTTCAGCTATGGCTGATGGTCTATTTCTCAGAGTATGTAATTATGCCCAACTCTGATTCTGCTACCAACTATCCAACTCTCAGCCACTATCTTTGCCATGGGACAATTATTGAGGCCAAGTTTAAAGAATTCATTGAATACCTCAACACTACCCTTAAAATCCATAGTAAGAGGTATGCCATGTTGAAACCGTCCCGCTATGGCCCTGCTTGGACCAACCTTTTTCCTTTGAAAATAGAGCTACCCTTATCTGATCCCCTTATCTTGGAGTGGGCCAATTCTTAGGCGAGGCTCTCATTGCTCGAGACTTACCAGTTAGCACTTCCTTGGATGTAAAGGGTGGGGCCAAGGTCTATTGCCCCTAATTATGCTCGAGGCAATTCAAGAATCATTAGGAGCTTCCTTATCTGACAACCTTCTCTCTCATTCACCTATCTCCTACTCGACTCTCGATCCCCAAGACTCAGTTTTACCAACTCTGAGAACTTCACAATAAACATCTTGATGAGCTTAAGGTAGTTGATATGATTGAGAGGCCCTGCGTTACCTTCAGTCTTAGTACTTGGTGGGAGGGATACATAAGTCGAGCCTATGCTGAAGACTTCAATGTAGTTTAGTCTAGATTGTAGTTTTCAGCAAAGGGTACTAACAAGCATCCTCCTGTGTAGGATTCCAGCCTGGCGCGACCTCGAGGTGAGTTCCTCAAACAAACTTGTAAGTTTGAAAAATTCTATAGAATAAAATATCACACATTGTCGCACTTTATTAATGATGTTCTTGAAGCCCAACACCAAATAAAAAAACAAAACCTAGTTGAGGCCATTAAAACTCAAAATAAGGAAATCTCTCTTTTTAGAGAGCATCATTACAAAAAGGCCTCAGCTGGAAGGAGAAAGATTGACCCCTCTTTTCCAATCCATGATAAATGGTTTCCTCTAAAGAACTCACCAATAAAATGGCTACCTTTATAGACTGCCCCCTTTGAGGTAGCTTGGCCTATTCTTAAAAGAATAAATTATCCACCTAACCCAGTAACCTTTATTGGATTTTACACAACAGATTACCTTCATGACACACCTTTTTACTAGCCTGTAGCTTTCATACCGCTTGGCCGGGATCCAGGTAGTATCCATCACCTTGGTGCTTCAGTCGATAATTTAATTCTTTACTAATCTTGCTCTTTTTTGTAGCTATAACCCCGAGGCCTATAGGCAATACCGTAACTCCTTTGAAAAGAGGAGCTGAGGTCGACGTCCTTGAGTCTTCTCAAATGAAGAAGGTAAAGTTATTAAAAACTTCTTGACTTAGATTCTTGATATGTTTCTCACCTATTTCTCTTCTTTGTAGAAGTTCAAGCTCAAGGTTGGTACTTCTGCCACTACTGTTGTTGCTCTTATAGATAATCCTCCATCGGCCAAGTTTTCATCCTCCCAGAAAGGGTTTGATTCCTCCCCTACGAACCTAAAGCGAGATACTGCCCCTTCTCATTCCAAGAGTGTTGAGAAAGAGAATGCCAAGGGGTCTGATTCCACCCCTACAGACCCAAAGTAAGATACTGCCCCTTTTCATTCCAAAAAGGCTGAGAAAGAGGTTACTAATGACCCAGCTACCGAGGCTCAAGATTCCATATCCTCGATGGCGAACTTGCCTGGTGCCATAGAAGAGTCGAAGCGAAGGTCCCAAGGCGAGCAAGTAGAAATAATTAATGTGGTTGAGAGCACAAGCCATGAGGCTTAAGTTGCTGGAGACCAAACTCAAGAATTTTTCGCTTGTGACATTCATTTTCCTTCCTCTTTAGAAAAGGCTTCACCAGAGGTAATCACCTTTTCGTTCACCTTCATATGCATACTCAATTAGTTGAATACTCATCCCACTATTGCTTAGCTCTTTTTCTAAGATGATCTTAATGATCTTGAAGACTTATCTACTTATTCCAGCTTCGATGACAAGGGGTCCCCTAAAGCTTAGCTCAAAGATATTGCATGTCCACGTTCCTCAGCCGACATTGAAAAGGAGATTACTAGCCATAAGTAAACCTTGCCTGATCTGGCAAGCAAAGGTCTTTTAGAACTTCTAAAGGAATCTATTCAATCCAATGATAAGGACAGCCTTCAATTTATTATTGATTACACAACTGAAGAGCATCTCCAAGTTGGGGCGAAACAGACCTTGGATAACTTCCTCAAAACTTTTGACAAGAACCCTCATGCCTATTCGTACATCAACAAGACCAAGGCTCAGCTAAAAGAATCCCAAGCCGAGCTTGAAAAGTGTCGAGCCAAGCAAAAGATTCTCAATAGGCGGGGAAAACTTTTGTCGATAAAGCCAAGGCTTTGGAGAAAGAGACGGAGCCCAATGGCAAAGGAGATAGAAGGTCTTGAGAAGATGCTAGCAATGCGACATGGGTAGCTTCTCCATATAAGAGATCAAAAAGCCCATACAGTCTCGAAGGTAAAAGAATTGTAGAAGGAGAACGAGATGCTCAAATGCAGTGTGAGAGCCTCTGCAGAGAATGTATCAAGCCTTGAGGAGGAAGTAAAGATGAACCAGGCAGTCGAAGATGACTTCCAGCAGTGGGTGAATGAAGTCATCAAATTTTTCTCCTCTTGAAATTGTATCTATTTGTAACACTTGAACAATTCCCTAAAGGGAATTTACCTTTTAATTTATTGGCCATGGGGCCGATTTTTTAAGCACTTTCAGTAATTTATAAATGCTTTTATTTTTATTTCTATGTTTGTTCTTGGATGCATATGTTTTAATTAAAAATTCCTTAGTTAGGACTCGTCTTTATTGCATATATGTATATTAACCAGCTAGGATAGTTGATCTTATGAATATTAACTTCCCCAAACTGATTTAGACATTTAATTTAGAAATTAAAACTGGAAAACTAGCCAAATCGGGTTTTGAAATTCAACTGATAATATTATAATCGGCTATTAGGATGTGAATTTTTATTGAAATTACAAAAATACAGGCATGGCCGATAAGACTATGATCAGCCTAGGATAATGATAACCTGACACCGATTGCAAACCATCGACATTACAATTGTTTAGTTCAATTTTTCTAGAATCTTTTCAAATAAAAACTGATATATACATTCCCATAACGAATGCTTGTATCTCTTCAAGTATTTTCCATTGATCGATTAGCCTTGGTTTCTTCCTTCCTCCCCGAGAGTTGATAGGCCTCATTGCCTATAATTCTTATGACTTCAAACAGGCCTTCCCAAAAGTTGATCATTTCTCGAGTTCTAGTTGATTCTCTCCAAGTGGTAAGATGGCCTTCCACAGGAGATCCCCTACTCTGAATTCTTTGGATAGAACTCGCTTGTTATAAGCTCTTTACACCCTTTTCTTTGGGACTTGCATTTGGTCTTGAGCAACAATTCTTGTCTCATCCAAATTGTCCAGTTCCTAGGCATGGCTTGTTTGTATTCGGAAGGGAACAATCGATCCTGGTATCTTCTTCTGGTAGACTTGACCATCAATTCTGTTGGGAACATGGCATCTAGCCTGTAGGTGAGTTTGAAAGGAGTCACACCTGTAGATGTTTTTATGCTCATTCTGATTGTCCATAGAGTGTCTCCCAAAAGTTCTTGCCATTTTCGAGGATTGTTGTCTACCATTTTTTAAATTATACATTTGATTACTTTTATCAGCGGCCTCTGCTTGCTCATTGGCTTAGGCATAATCGGGAGTTGAGTGAAGCAACTTGATCCCATATTCATTTCAAAATTATTTCACTATTTCTCTTATGAACATGATCCCCTGATATGTGGTGATCGTCTTGGCAAAGGTGGTTTGTCGTAAGATAAATTCTTTGATGAACTCGATCACAACCTTTTGTGTAACGTTCTTCAAAGGGACTACCTCCACCCACTTCGTGAAGTAATCTTTGGCCACCAAAATGAAACAATGGTTCTGGGAAGATGGAGGACAAATCTTCTCGATAACATCCATGGCCCATCCTCAAAAAGGCCAAGGCTTGATAATTGAATGGAGCTCTTTTGATGGTGAAATTTGAATTGGACCATGTCTTTGACAAGCTTTACATCCCTTAGCATAGTCCATGTAGTCCTTTTCCATTTTTTGCCACCAATAGCCATACTGTTGCAAGAGTTATCTCATCAATCTCCTAGCCTAATGGGCTTCAGCTAGTCCTTCATACACCTCATCCATGGCCAACATTGCTTCCTTAGGGTTGAGGCATAGCAAGACTTGATCCTTGAATCTCTTATACAAAATTCCTTCATCTTTCCAAAAGTTAAGAGCTTGGAGTTTTGTTTTATGATCTGCATTCATAGATGGATTTTGCAGGAATTCAACTAAGGGCTTTCTCCAGTCATTAGTCACATCTATCATGAAGACACCTCGATGCTTTTCAATTTGTTTTTGGATTTGGCCGATATATTTTGAGCGCAAAATTGAAATCGGCCTATATTCTAAGGGGATTTCTCTAAACCATTACAAGTAACCTGATGCCCTTTGGGCAAGTTTGTTTGCTTCTTCATTGGAGGCTCATGAAGAATATTCTAGGAAAACATGTTCGAAAGCCTCCAAGAGATGCATTGCTTTATTGCAATAGGATTGTAAAGTATGTGTCTTGCATTTGTGTTCTCTAGTTATTTGGTTAATTACCAGTAGTGAGTCACCTTTAATATCCACTAGTTGTGCTCTCAGCTCTGCCAATACTTCCAACCTGATGATCAAAGCTTCGTATTCTACTTGATTGTTCAAAAATGGAAAGCCAAGAACAAAACCAAGCTTTGTTGTGATACCCCCTGGCGATGTTAAGACAATTCCTGCCCCTGCCGATGTTGAAGTCTTTGACCCATCAAACCATAGCTCCCACGCCAATTTTGTAAGGATGCAATTTACCTCTTTTTTTTAGGATATCCTTGCTTGGGTGGTGTGAAAGGAAATCGGATAGGGCTTGGCCTTTCATAGCTTGGAGAAGGACATACTGGAGGTGGAACTTAGATAATCCAACTACCCATTTCCCCATCCTGTTTCTCAAATAGGGTCTTGACATGATGTATTTCATTACATCAATTTGGCTGATCACCATAACAATAACTAGAAGCATGTAATACCTAAGTTTGGTATAAGATAAGTACAAGGTTAGCTCGAGTTTCTCGATAGGGGTATACCTTATCTCCACATCAATTAAGCTTCTACTAAGGTAGTAAATGGCCCTCTCATATCCCGCTTGATCTTGGGCTAACATGCTTTCGATCGTATC
Organism: Codiaeum variegatum; assembly: GCA_948294925.1. Taxonomy (NCBI): domain Eukaryota; kingdom Viridiplantae; phylum Streptophyta; class Magnoliopsida; order Malpighiales; family Euphorbiaceae; genus Codiaeum; species Codiaeum variegatum. The sequence goes on along the minus strand of CAOJBK010934166.1, from coordinate 18,484 downwards.
ATCCAGAGCAGTTATATATAGAATTAGGGGCTCTTTAGGTCTGGGTGGAGCTATGACTAGAATTTTAGTGAGGTAAGCTTTGATCTCATCAAATACTGCTTGATGCTTCTCAGTCCAGATGAATTATTTATTTCCCCTTAGTAATGGCATCGAAGGCCGATGTTTTCCTATTATGTTAGCAATGACCCTTCTCAAAAAATTAATATGCCTTATCAATCTCTGAAGTTCCTTCTTGTTTCTCGGGGTAGGTACTTCCAAGATCGCCTTAGCTTTGTTTTTGTCAATCTCCACACCCCTTTGATGTACCTAGAAACCCAAGAAATTGCCAGCATAGCCCTAAAATCACATTTCAAAGCATTCATTTTGAGTTAATACTGCCTCATCCTTTCAAAATATTGCCTCAAGTCAGCCAAGTGTTGTTCTTCTTGCTGGGATCTTACCACCACATCATCAATATATACCTCCATAAACTTCTCCAAGAAATCATGAAAAATCACATTCATCGCCCTCTGATATGAGACCTCAGAATTCTTTAAACAGAATGGAATCACTACCCACTCATATGCATCGATCGGTCTAGGACATCTAAGAGCTATCTTGCTCACATCATCATCAGTGATTTTGATTGATTGTAATCCGAGTGCCCATCCATAAAACTCATAATGGTATTCCCTGCTACCGAATCAATCAACATATCGACAATGGGCATAGGGTACTCATCTTTGGGAGTTGGTGTGTTTAAATTTCTGAAGTCAATACATATCCTTATCTTCTCATTCTTCTTAATCACTAGGACAATGTTTGAGAGCCATTCTATGTATATTGTAAGTCGAATGAGCCCTTCTTTGAGTAACCTCTTGATATCTTACTTGATTAACTCTTCGACTTTGGGATACATTCTCCTCATAGGTTGCTTGAATGGCTTAAAACATGGTTTTGTAGGCAATCTATGCTCCACCAATTCTCTCGCCAACCTAGGCATTTCATCATATGTCTAAGAAAAGCAATCTCTATACTCCCTTAAGAGTGCCACCAATTTTGATTCAAACTCTGTAGATAGCTTTACACATATATGGATCAATCGTGGATTAGCCTTTATCCCTAAATTGATCTCTTTTAGGGGATCTTTAACCTCGATCGGCTATCCTAGAGTTTTTTACTTGCTGCCCCTAGGTCCTTGAATTCTAAGGTCGACGTGGGATCTTATCGCTCATCCTCATAAATGCATTTTGCTGAGCAAACCTGCTCCCAAAATAAATTCCAGAGCTTTAGGATCACTTCCATATGCCTCTTTGAGATCCTATCCATGGATTAATTTAAGGATGATGCCCGGTCAATAGGCTGAGATAACTGATCGACCACCACCATTTTCCTATCAAGCCTCCTTTCAGGTTTGAAAAATAGTCTTTGACTCAAAATCATAGTATATTGCATCCGAGAAATGCACTTCCTGCCCGAAAGGAGTGGGATCTGCATGCACTATTTCAACATAGTCATCTCTGAAAAGGATTAGCATCTTGTGCATGCTTGCAGGGATGTAAAAATTTGAGTGGATCCAATCCCTTCCCAATAATAGGTTGTAATTCACTTGAGCATCTACAACATAACATCCAGTCGGCTGAGTTTCCCTGCCAACTTTGAGTTGAATGGTTACAAACCCCTCTGGTAATGTCTCTCCTCATGCAAAGTTGTGCAGGGAAAGCTCGAACCTTTCAAGAAATTGAGTGGTAAGTCCTTATTTCTTAAATGTCTTGAGAGGTAGGATATTGACCCCTACCCTGTTATCTACCAAGACTCTATTAGCATCAATCCCATTTACCTCGGCCTTAATATAGAGGGGCTTAATGTGATTTTCCAAACATCATTGTGTTTCCTCCATAATGATCGATAGTGGCTATTGTAACCCTTTCTCATCAATATATGCTTCTGTTAGCCTCATATGGTTTAGCATTATAATTTTGATGATCATAAAACTGATTGATATGTTAAATTTCAGTAACATGGATTATGCAAGTCAAAGCTAAGTGCTTAGGTCCCTAACAGTTAGGTGTGTGCAACATCAATAGACAGATCATTAGCTGTCTAACTGGCTGGAGTTAGCAACCTAACTGGATCCATTAGGCACCTAATAGAAGACAATTTTAGCTATAAATTAAATTAGACCAGTACTTGCATTGTCTTTCATGAAACAAATCATTTTTGAAAAACTAAAAATTTCATGCATAGATTCCTTAAACTAATCAGGCCACTAACCAAACATTCAGGCCACTAATTTGTTAAAGAATAATATTCTTTGACTAAATGCATAAAACCAACTGAACTATATGAACTTTTTCATATCTAGTTACTACCCAACGGTAAGGAAGCTGACATGACTGAAAAGCCTAGTTTTCAGCAAAAAGCAAATGTCAATCAGTCACATCATGATTGACATGCAGCTATTAGAAGAGCTATTAGGAGCCTGTTTAAACTTATTTTATTTCTTTGTCTCTGATAACTATATTTCTTCAAACAACCTCTATAAATAGCATTCAAACTTCACATTTAAAATATTGGTTAATGCCTTTGATGATATTATAATGTTCATGAATTTTTCAGATTTTCTCAAGACCAAAAAACTTCTTTCTATCATTTTTCTTGAAATTAACCTAGTCTCTTTTCTCATTCAAGTTGGAAGAATTTATTGTGCATTAAAAGTTTCTTCTCAAGTAATAATTTTTTTCCAATCATTTAACTTGAGTTTTCATCATAAATTCTTTCATCTCAACATATTCTTTGAGCATTCATTGTATTGATCCATTATAGGATATGTCTTAATAATTTCTTTATTTTTCTGTATTTTAACTTTTCACTTTCTAGCTGTAAAGGTATCCAGGCACCTAATTAAGCTTGTGGTTGTATTAGGGGTGTCATATCCATCCAATTGAAAGTCTATTATAGATTCATCTATTAATGTGAATGGAAGAGAGGTTTTCAGAAACCTTAGCAAAATTCTGAGAGATTGGAAAAAGGGTGTATTTTTCCTGGATTAGGTCCCTAGTTAGTTAGAACTGTAAAAGCTTTGCTCTAATAAAGTGAATAGAGCTCACTAGTGGAATACTCAAAACTTGTGTTTTTGAGGACTGGATGTAGGCCTTGGTGCTGAACCAGTATAAATCCTTGTGTTGCTTCTTTTTCAATTGCTTGCATTGAATTAGGTACCTAATTGTGCTCACTAAAATTGTAAAATATAACTTTTTCTAAGTTTTCTCTATTAAACTTTTTTATATGTTTTAAAACTCTAATTATCTCATCAATTGATAAATCTTTCACATTCAAGAAAATCCATTTAGGTTTGTACTCATCTCCTTCAGGGAGCTAATCGTAAGCACTGGCTTACTACTATAAGTATCTTCAGGCTGCTAATCAGCACAGCAAGATACTTATACAGTTTGCTTCATCCTTATTGGTAGCTGAACACTTTTGGTAACCCAAGTTACCTATAGAAGAATTAACAATCAGTCCAATTTAGGCACCTAACAAAAGTTGATTGAGCTAGTCACTTGAAATGAGAAAGAGTTGAAAAGTCCAATTCATCCCCTCTTGGACGCCTGATCGCACTCTCAGCTTCTAATAAATTCCCATCCAAGGTAGACTACTGCCTAGGTTTGGCCTGAAACTCATCAAGCAAGATGGTAACCAATTTTGGGTCTACTTTCACCTTTGGGATGAGAGTTATGGTTACCACATTGATGGTCAGCTTTCTAATCGGTCTGGGTTCTTCAACCCTCTTCTTCCTGGCCGATTTATCTTCCTTGGGGCATTGGTTTTTCAACTAAACTTCATGCCTTACCCTATTAATGTTTACAATTTCTGGTTGGCTCAGATGTCCTCTTCTATGGGTTTTTAACCTTGTGATTTGTCACTATTAACCCTTCTTTCATAAGCTTCTTCCCTTTTTGATTGCTCGCCATGGGCCTTGGATCCCTGGGGTTAATTTTCTTTCCTTTTGGTTCCCAACATTTGGTACATTGCTCCTTGAGGCATCTATTTCCAAATTCTCACCTCTCATATACTTCTTTTAATAACCACTGATCTTTGACAACCAGTTTCTTCTGGACTTGTTTAATGTGCATTTTATTCTTATCCTTAATTTCAATTCTGCATTCAACTTCCTACCTTTCCCTTTCTTCCCAGTACTTGTCTTCTCATTCTCGAGCTTTCATCTTTCTCTCTTGCAATTCCTCTCACTCTTTTTAGGATCATGCCTTACAGCAACCTGAAGTCTTTCCATTTGTTGTTGTTGATGCAATCTTCTCTTTTGGGTGTGGGCTAAAAATGGCCTCTGAGTTTGTTTTCCATGAAAAATCCCTGAAAACACACTATTGGAACTAGATGCTTGGGTATTGGGATGGTGTTGTCCTATTTGTCCACCTTCCTCGGTATAGGTTTGAAGGTTTGTGGTACCTGATAACTAGCAAATTATACATTATTTTATCCCATATTCTTGATGATTTTACGTGTTAAATTGAATTTAATGTGTCCGTTCTAGTGTTTTCAGTTATTCTTAAGCAATCAATTGAATTTCGAAGCTAGGAGTAATTAGTTTGAGGTTCAGGCTCGAAAGATGAAGAAAATACATGAAAATGGAGTGAAGAATGAAGGCTCAAGGCTACCTCATAGCCTGCCTCATGTCCTGTGAGACAACCTGTGAGAGGTGGTGAAGAATTGAAATTAAAACTCTATCACGGCTGGTGGCACGAGCTGTGATAGAGAGAGACTTTACCCGTGGGAGCAACAGCTAAGGAAGTTAGAAACAGTAGCTTTTCACGGTCCCCATCATGGGCTATGACAGGGACCGTGGGAGCTTACTATCTCTCCCAGTTTAAGCACAGAAGGCTGTCATAGCCTGGGGCATAGGCCGTGACAAAGAAGCCCTAGACCGTGGGAGAGAAGCGGATAAGGAGGGAGAGAAATAATAGCTTCTCACGGTCCCCATCACGAGCCGTGAAAGGGACCATGAGAGCATTTTGCCTCTTAATCCCAAAGAGAATTTTGACAGAAGGCTGTCACGGGCACAGGCATGGGCCGTGGGAGCCGCCCGTGACAACACTCTGAGACCCATATAAAAGCACGTAATTGCAAAAATTAAAGGGAGACTAAACTCTTGCGACGAAAACACGATCTAACTTCATTCAAAGTGGATCTAGTGCTTTAGAAACCTAAGAAAACCATATTAAGGAAGGGTTTTAAGGCTGGATTATAGATCATCATCTTAAATTATAGCTGGAACTTCAAGGATTTAGCTAGAATTTCATTGGATTTTCATGATCTTCATGGAGTTCTACAATTTCTTAGATTTTTCTTATTCTTTTGATTTGATCAAGCACTAAATACATTTATCTACCTAGATTAGATGAGTGTTACTCTATTGTATGAATTGATCAATATTTGTTCAATGAATGTTTAGGTTTTTCATTAAGTTTAGCTTTTGATACTTATATTTTTGTAAATCAATTACAATTGCATACTTGTTCTTGATTTGTGTTGTTTAAACTTTACTAGAGATAGAGAGTTTAGACATAGAACACTCAAAAGCTTAATAGGCTTGTTGTGTTTGCTAGAGATAGACTCACAAACTCCTAGGGTTTTACATATTTTTCATGGATTCTTAAGGTTGTTTCTACTTGAATAGGATTAAGAAAAGATTCCATTCTTATTACTTAGAAATTAGAGGTTTAATTACTTGAAAAAGATTTAAACCTAATTTAGTGAAAAATCCCACTTAGTGATTAATTGACATAATTCATTGATTTGTTGATTGAACAAATAATTTGAGTAATACGAGTCGAAGTCTAGGTAGATGCCTTAGTCCAGAATAATTTTCAAATTTGATCGTTGATTTTTTTTAGATTTTGTTTATTGCAAAGTTCAGTTTTCATTTAAGTTTCCATAGTTCAAAATTAGTTAAATCAACCCAATAATCATTGTGAGCTAGACAATAGATTAAGAGACTGAGTTGGTGCCTGATCGAATAAACTAACTAATCCCTTAGGAGAACGATATCAGGACTTGCCTATTTTACTACTTAGTAGATCCATGCACTTGCGGGTGTTGCGGCTGAACGTGATCAGTACCCTCTCCTCAGGATTGGCCTTTTCTTTTGCTACCTTGAGAACAGGCTTTACCTTTGCAACCTTTGTATAACTTTTATCTTGAGGCTTTACTAGGAATTACAATCTTTGGTGCACTGATCGCTCTTAGTATTGTAGCCTTTGATGAATAGGGCACCTTTCTTCACCATCGATTAGCATCTGCCTCTTTTTTGGAGTCTGTGGAAAAGGGGAAACCTCTTTTCTCTTAGGATTAACCTCTAGCTCAACCTTACAGTTTGGGCATGTGAGGCATACTTCATATCCCTTGCTCTCTCCTTCTCGAGCTTCCTCTTCAGGTCATTTTTGGGCAAGATCAAGCTTCATCCTAGGCCAATCAAGTTGATTTCCTAGCCTTCCTAGCCCCAAAGGAGTGACAATGATCATACCTACCTTGATTCCAATCTTGGGGCCTTTCAAAAAAGGAGTTATCTCGATAGCAGTTTTGTCTTTCCTAGGAAATAATAGTTTACTACATTTCTGAAACTAATGCATCTATTTGTATAATGTCTATCCACATTATGCTACTTATAGTACATTTTTTGCCTCTCCTCAGGAGGGGGAATCACATGCTCGATTTGGCCTTCTTTCAATAGCAGGTCAAAAATTTCCTTGGCCTTAGAGATATCGAAAGCATATTCCTTAGCCAACTTATTTGTATCTTACTTCTTTTTGTGATGCAGCCTTAGTGCATGGCATGAGAATGGAGCTCCAGGTTTTAACTCGGCCATGCAAATGTCTGCCTCTTCCTCTGATTCCTACTCCTTGTTAGGGGTCGAGTATGCTACATGCTCCTTATAATAAGACTAAGTTTTTTTTTTTTTTACTCTTTTTCCTTGAGCAATCTTTCATAGCTTATTACTCAGTCTAGGAGATCATAGAAATCATAGAATTTTTATCCCTAGAATTTATCTCTTATGGTCATATTCATGCCCCCAAATGCTAACTCCACCAATTTTCTTTCTGGGACTCTAGTGGGGCACTGAATCTTCAGCTTTTCTAATCTGGCCACATACTTCTCGGTAGCTTCTCCTGGCATCTGAGTAACTTTAGCCAAATCATCCAAAGTAGTGTTTGGTTCTGACCTATAGAACTCATCTATGAAAGCATGAACCATCTCTTTCCATGAATGGATGCTCTCAGGATGCAACCGAATGTACCATTCAAAAGTAGGACCTATGAGAGAATTGGTGAATAGTCTGAGCTTAAGAAAGTTATTGTATGATGCCTCGCTGCATTGCACAGTGAACCTTGTCAAATGTTCCCTTGTACTAATAGTCCCATCCTAAGAAAATAGGGTGAATTTAGGAGTTTTGTATCCCCTTAGGAAAGGATTGAATGCATCAATGGACTTAGGATATGGTTGCACGTAGGGATCACTGGGTGGCCTGCCTATCTACACCCCCATCCTCTATAATTATTGAGCTAGATCATTCTCATTCCAGTGGCTGATGTTTTGATATCCAGGGACTAGCACTTACGGCTAAGGACAAACCCCTACTGGCTGGCCCTGAAGTGGGGCATAAGCCACATTATCACCCCTAGGGTGGATAAGGTGCCTGTTGTTGAGCGGCATTGGGCACAGGGATGTGGACTGGAGGCACAGGTTACGGTTGCTGCTGGTATTATCCTGAGTCAACTTGATAATAGGCCAGGCCGATAACTAGAGCTGGGGGATAAATTGGCTGCCCTTGATTTTGATATCGGCCTGGTTCCTCCATGTAATATCCTTGGCCGATAACTTGTAGTGGAGGAGGCATAGGTTGTTGTCCTTGATTGATATTTTGCACTTGAGGAATAGGTTGGGGCTGTGAATATCGACCTTGGTTATCTTGTTGCTGACCTTGGATGATATTTGGTGCTTGGAGAGGTGCAAGTTGCTGTTGTGGATATCGGCCTTGGTTATCTTGTTGTTGACTCTGAATGATATTTTGTCTTTGCACTAGCCTAACCTCTCCATATTGTAGCTCATTGTTAGGTGGTTGCTGTCGATTCTTTTAAGGAGGGGTACCTCGATTAGCCGCAATATCATTATACCTCCCAACGAGTAGGTTATTGAAATTAGTTACAAAATCGTTAAAAGATTGCACATTATTATACATCTGATTTTGTGCGTCTCTATTTTCTTCAAGCAAAGGATGTAAGACCTGAGTCATTTGGTTCATAAGCCCAGTTTACATATCCATGTTAGCTATCGCTACCGCCGATCCTACTGCATTGAGGTCGGCATCAGATAAAGACCTCGACCTAGGTGGCTCGATGTACCATTGATAATCATCTTCAGTATCTCCCCCGATTACATAATCTCTGGGAGGGTCTGGCAGCCCCCTTCAGGTATGATAACCTCTCGAGGCCAAGTCTCCATAATTTCGGTTGTACCTACAATGACAAGATCAATTGTCCCATTAGAGATGTTACCAGTTTTGTTAGTCTGTTTTTGTTGTTTACCCGCCATATTACAATTTAGGGATGTCTCACTGGACATGCCAATTATGTTTACGATAGAATTTGATTCAGGAGTCGTTAAGAGCACTTGGGTCCGAGTTTATAGGTATGAGGGTCTCTAGTCTGATAAAACAATTTCTAAGGGTCCCCCATATTAGTTTAGGCGAGTTACGAAACATAATAAGAATATGGTATCCAAACAAATTTTATATCAATCCTTTAAGATTTTATAGCCCTAATAGTCAATATTTTTTGTATTTTTTATGGATAAAATAACTAAAACAATAACAAGTAAAGAAAATAAGCAAAGGAATACAAAGTAAACCTAAACTCGGATAACTGTCCCTGAGACCGGTAGTGACATAGTTGTCGGTTCTAACCATCCGAGCTGTAACTGGATCTTCTCCCCTGGATATAGGCGTCGCATCACCAAGAGCTCCTAATTCGAAGGAGTGAAATTTGGTATTTAGGCAGGAAAGCCGTCAACCACCTCTCTACCAATAGAGATATAAGAGGATCGTCACTCTGATAGGGTGAAATATCTATGATCTCTGGGATCGGAAAAGTTAAGTTACAGCTACTCCTGGTGTTTTCTTGCCATAGCAAAAATAGGATTTTTTAGTGATAAAGTTGGATCCTTAACCCTAGAAATTCGACCTCCTTATATACATTTCCTCTTAAGACGGTGGCATCCTGCCTTAAGACGGTTCGCGAACTTAGGATTAGGACTCGAGTTCTGGAAGACTCGATTTCATCCTTTCTATTGAGCCCTTGGGCAGTAGACTTTAAGATAATAATCGGTCTGGGTTGCTTGGCCGAATTCTTAGCCCGATTGTTCTCACCGTTGGGCATGTATCCTTAAGTGACCTTTAGTTTTGGATCCATGTTTTATAATCTATTGTCATGGGATTATGAGCTGCTATGAGCTTTCATCTCATGGCTCCGGAACTAAAGCTGCTCGTTATGGACTTCAAAATCATGGTTCTGACCTTTAGATATTTTCTTGGTTGTTCAGCTTTTTTGAGCCGATGTTAACAAAAGTAAAAACATCTTTTAACAGTCTGGATAGGGATGGTTAGGAATTGAAAAAAAAATATATATATACAAATATCTTGAAGAAAGGTCCACTATGCTCTGAAGTGAGAAGCTTCATCATCTATGAATGTGGCTCTAATCATTGCCAAAATAAACTCCACTAATCTCATATCTTTATTGGTTGTTTTAAAAAAAAAAAAAACTATTAATTAATTTTACTATGATATTGCGTAAGACATTTTTGCAATGCGTTCAACTTACACGTGTATCATGTTATATTCTTATTTAGGTATTTTGTATATGTACCGTCAACTTAATTGCATGATTAAAATTTAAAATATTACTTTCTAAAGAAAAAAATCACAACCAGCTTTCTTTATTTGGAAGGATTATTATCAAGATTTAATTTTAATTATAAATTTCAATACTTTTAATTTTATTATATCTTTTAATTATTTAAAAAAAAATTCAATAAAATTATTACCTTTTTGTTGTTTCTCTCATTTTGTGATAATTTATTTATTTTTTCATTCAATTTTTTTATCAAGATATAGTTTATAGTTTCAGATTCAATCGTTTATCAAGAAAGTAATGGATTTAGTAAGATTTTTTAAGAGAAAGTTATCATTTAGAATACAATAATATGAAAGTCGTTCATAAACATCAAATTTTATTCGCTAATTAACTTTCTTAAATGATTAATTTATGATATTTTAAGTCTATATTTATTAAATTTTATCTTGATAGTAAATTTCGTATAACTATGTATTAATGAAAATTTTTCTTCCAAAAATATCAATTCAATTGCATCACAGTTGCGTCTTTTAATTTTCGATAGATTTTTTTTTTTGACATAATATAAACGACAGTTTTATGCTGCCGTTCTGGAAAGCAAATGATAGTAATCTATTCCTTTGGATTCAGAGGTTTGGGTCGTTTACACTGGATCATAACTTTCTCATGTCCAACGCCCAAACATCTAATACTTACTGGGCCTAATTTTATTAGTTATTGATCCAGTTTTCATATTGCCATAGATTTATTACTAGTTGCTTTTATATATTTTTCTTTCAACTTCATTTTCTTTTGAGTTTCAATTTTTTGAGATTTTCAAATTGCAAAATGCAAGGATAGATTTAGATAAGTTATACTTGTAACAATAAAATGATGAATGAAATTACTTATGATTGGAATCCTCTCTAGTACGGTAAATTCTCGCGTTTACGTAGTACACTTACAGATAATTGTCGTGTATAGATTAATCATTTTCAACGGATTAGATTTAAAAATAAAATTTTAAATTTTAAATAAAAAATCACTAATATCTAATATGGACCATTGAAAATGATTAATTTACATGTAGTAATTATTCATACGTGTACTATATAAATGCAATCCAATTACATATAGTTAATTTAATAAATAATGAAAATTAAGAGTTTATTCAATATAATTGAATTCCTTAAATATTATAAAAATTAACTTTAAATATAGAGTTTTCATGTTTTATATAATTTACTATTACACTATTTTTGGTTCAATTATGTTGAAGAATCTATTTACATATTTTAACTTTTTTTTTAATTATTTATAAAATTATTACTTTTTTTATTAGTTGGAATGCCTTTTAATTTCTTTACTTTGTTTGAAAGTATTTAAATTTGGATAAGAATTATAACCTTAAAGTCCAAAAATAATACAAATGAGATGGATACAATTGGTTAGACAATTACTTTTAAATATGTTTTCAATATAAACACTAGACTTGCGAGTTCTCACTAAAGTCAACTCCAAAAAAAAAAAATACATTTTTTTTAATCAAACAAATATTTGATTGATAAAAATTAATGAGTAAACTTAAAACAAAAAATTAAAATTGATTGTATTTAAGAAATGCATATAATCTTAATATAAGATTTTTCTCAGAATTTTATTAATTGAGTTGACAAAATAATTATATATAGCTGCTTGATTGAATTTGACATATCGACAAATACCACATTTCACATGTTGGCTATACTTAACTGTAAATTTTATAATCATAAAATGATCTTCGTGTTTTTAAAAGAGTCTAATCTCTTATACATCAGATTTAAACTCTCATTCATACCGAAAAGCTAACAAACTTTCATAAGGAGAGATAAATTAATAGCAAAATTTTTGAAATAAATAAAAACTATATCTAAACTCATGTTCAGAAAAACATAAATCATCTTATATGTTTTATTGAAAATGGAAAACTCAACCAAATAAAGAAAAGTAAAAAAAAAAAAAAGAAGAAAAATTGAACCACCTTAGGTTCAATAAAGACCAAGAGTGGTTCAAACAATAAAAATATGAAAGAAACTCAAGAAATAAGGAAAGATAAAAAGGCAGCTAGGGTTTTTCCCTTGATGTAAAAATTTTACAATATATATATTAATATATGCTCAAAATTAGTTATTTGCATCTATAATGAAATTATATTATTTTCATCGCTTTGTTAATGTTTTTATTTAATTTTCAAATAGTTCCATGTCATTAGTTACAATTGATTATGCTAATATTTTTAGGATAATGATGATGAAATTGTTGATTGTTCAAATGGAATTTTTAATGGTGAATTGTACCATTACCCACTTAACTTTACTAGTTATTATAATTTGTTCACTTATGATTAATTTGTTACAATTTGCCCACCATCTTTTGATTCTTGTTTCATCAATGCCACTTCCGACGGAAGCTTCATTGGAATGCTGGCGTGTTACTGTCATATCACATAGGCTCTAACATCTAATGACATGTAGATAGAGTACATTGCACCATTGTCCATTTAATTTATTAGTTATTATAATTTATCAACTCTAAATTAATTTGTTATGATCTGCCCAACTAAATTTTGAATTTTGTTTCACCAGTACCACTCCCAATAAGACCCACACCAAAGTGTTGACGTGCCATTGCCACGCCACGAAAGATCTGACATCTGATGACACTTCGATGCCATGTGGAGGATGTGCCATTAATTTTATACATGTCAACTTGTCACATAGAATATAGAGATTTTATAATAAAAAAAATAAATTTTCCCTCTCCTCTATATGAGTTACACATATCCCAAGTAATTAATTCAAAATTTTTACTTTTTCCATTTATGTCAAGCACAACTATGAACAACGTTTCCTCTTCTTCCTTCACATCAATTATATTCAAATAACCAATATTGTAGTGAGCTAAAGATAAATGTGATACAATTAGTAACTCGTTATTTGAATCAATAATAATCATTGAGATATGGATAAGAACTGTCCACAAAGAAGGGAAGAAGGAGAGTGTGACTATGTGAAGAAAGAAGAGAAAACATTGTTCACAGTCGTATTTGGCAAAAGGAAGAAAGAGAAATTTTTTTTAATCAATTACTTGGGATACATGTAATTCATATAGATGAGTTTTTCTTATAAAATCTCTATATTCCACATGACAGGTTGATATATATAAAATTGATAACGGGTCCTTCATGTTACATCTACGTGTCATCAGATGTTAGATCCTATATGATGTGACAGTGACATGTCAGCACTTCGGTGAAAGCCCAGTCGAAAGTGGCACCGATGAAACAAAAATAAAAAGTTAGTAGACAAATTTTAACAAATTAATATTGGGTAGAAGATTATAACAACTAGTAAAAATAAGTAGTCAATGGTAAAATTTACCCCATTTGCATGTCATTAGATGTCATACCTTAAGTGACGTGGCAGTGACACGTTAACACCCTAGTGAAAGGTCTTGTCGAAAGTGGCACCGGTGAAATAAGAATCAAAACTTAGCAGACAAATTGTAATAAAATAATCTTGAATGAGAAAATTGTAATAACTAGTAAAGTTAAGCAGGCAATCCTATGAAATATTAAAAGGATGAGAAGGCGGATCAATTTTTTTTTTTAAATCTATAATGTAAATTTAATTCAATTACAAATTGTTGAATATTTTTCTTTTATGTATTCACCATATGCCTAAAGTGACTTTATAGGGTGTTATTTCAGACAAATCTACTTTTAATATTTTCATTTTGTGCTAGAAGTTATTTTATTGTTTGTTATGTATCTAATATTTGTTATATATCTAATATGTGTTGACCTAAGTGGTGTTTTTGACTTTGTCAATCAGATTGAAGATACTAACTTCTTTATCTAAGTAATTTTAGACATATATGAAAGTATTTAAGTCATTGGACTTAACTCCTTTAAAGATTTTAGCAAGAACAAAAAAGACTTATAAGTAGCGCCCGCGACAACTAGTGGCACATGTTGCTGAAGAGATTCAGTAATTATGCAAAAACATAGTATCAAGCATAGCACTCGTGAAGTAAGATAATGCTTATGATAAAACGTAGCATCCACCACATCTATCATAGTGCATGCGATACTGGAGTTCTAATAGCTATGTAAAATCAAGGTGCTAAAGCCTAACGCTCGTCATAAAAGATAGTGCTTATGATGACATAGAGAGTGACTTGACCTAACGATTAATTCCCACGCTTATGACAACATGACTCGTGGACTTAAAATTTCCTCCAAATTCAAAAAATGGGGATATAACACGCACTATACTACATAATGCATGCTACTTATACTGGCAAAAATTTAATGCTTAAAATTATACAAAATATTGGTTATGATAATTTTTGGTACTGTGTCCAATGTTTATTTTATATCTTTAACCTATAAAACACTCTCATATGGAAGAAGACACAATGCTACTAAATAAGATTGAATAATATAACTTATGTGAGGTAAAAGGAAGAGCAAAACAAATTGTCTCTCAAGCTAGATTTTTCATATGTCTTGAGTGTTGAGCATTGTTTTTAATATGGTATGTTCTTTCTTTTATATTGGGTTGAGTGAACTCTCATTTCAAAATGTTAGAAATAGTCTAGTAAAATCTCTTGTAAAAAGTCAGAGGTTGATTAGTGAAATCTCTTGTAAAGTTTAAAAGATAGTCTTTGAATTTCTTGTTAAAGATTAAGAGTTGGCCTTAAAACTCTTGAGATAAAGGTTGAGAGATAATCTAGTTAAATCTCTTAGTAAGTTGGGGGTGAGTTTGAAAAATAATATTGTAAATCTAGCGTGATTCTATTAGAACCCCCAATTAATGAAGGAAAAATTATTATTTAGTTCCTAAAGTTTTGTCAAATTAACTACTTCATCTATGCACATTGAAAAACGACATTGGAGATCTCTAAGGTTTGGTTCCGATTTAGTCATTTCGTCAAATTTTATAGGGATATTCAGGTATACTCTGTTAAAAGAATTAAAATAATTTAATAATAAATAAAACTTCTTTCCAAACTATCCCTACCTAAAATTTCTCTCTTTTTTCTCTTTTTCTTTTTGTCATTCTATGCTACATTCACTCTTCTTCCCTTTTCTTATTCTTTTCCTTTTTCTATTTTCTTATTCTATTTTGGTTCGATCTTTCTCACTCCTTAATTAAAAAAAAAAAACACTAAGAAACCAAGCCATCAATCTCCTTTCTCCACAAAACATGAAAATTAGAACCAAAATTATTTCCTCAGTCTCGATCATATTGATATTGTCGTTCTTATTGATTTGAACTCTTATGGTGATAGTGGTGGATTGAGCTGGAGAGATAGATAGGGAGAAAGATGGTGGGGGGGAGAGAGAGAAAGACGGTATAAAGTATAAGCGATCACTACAGTTTCAAAAATTTTTCATTATACGGTCTCAAACGGTTGTCGGAGCAATTTTCCGGCCATTTTGCTGACGTGGCTTACTATATCAACAGTCATGTCATTGTCCACATAAGAACCAAATCATCAAATTTATTTTTTAAAATTTTACTAAAAAAAATATGAATTTATTAATTTTTTTAAAAATAAATTTATAAAATCTTAACCCAAACAAAAAATATGACCATTTTTTTTCCAAAAATTAATTGATTGAAGGAAATTTTCTTTTTTATTAAATGAAATAATAAAATTAAAAATCAATTAAAGTTTTTATCTTTTAATTTTAAAATCTAACATGATAAACTTATCCCCATCTCTTCAACTCCACCACTCCTATCACTCTCATTAGTCCACCGCCGAATCTACAAACCCTAATTTTCCTTTTTTTTTTTTAGAATACCCTAATTTCATTATTATTTGTTAAATTAATCAATAATTTTATTGAAAAAAAAGCATAGCCATCCATTTGCCAAGAACAAAAAATAGCCCAATATATTTTTTACAATTGAGAAAGAAAAATAAAATTAAAAAAATAATAATAACCAAAATCTACCAATTTTGAACGCACAAATCGATATCAACGGTGGCTTCTCTCTCAAATCAAAAGCTTCTTCTTCTGTTTCAATCTTTATTTCTCTTCTTTCAATTTCTACCTCAACTAAACCTTTTAAGCCCATTCTCATCTCCTCCCATACCTTCTAAATCAAGCCTCTTTACCCTAACCTCAACTAACAATAACCATATATTTTCTAAAATTTTACGCGATTTGAGTGAGTTGTGGTTGAAGAGAAGAACACAGACCGTGGTTCTTATGGTTTCAACTTCTAGTTGACATGTGTTGTACCACGTCATATTCCATGCTGATACCGTTCAACATTGGCCTAGTTCGCCCTCAATTATCTGCTCAGAACCTAGCCGAACTCTAGAGCATCCTGGTTCTACCCGAACCCCAGGCACTCGACAAAATTTGTCTCATATGGCTTTCGGAAGCTCGGGTCCACAGGAGACAGGTGTCGCTAGCCCCATGGAGAGGTACACTGCAAGATACCCGGAGTAAGCACGTGTACCCTTCAACAGGGTTTTCAACCTATAAATATAACCCTCAACAACTCAAATGAGGTAATGTTTTTCATGCAAGCCAAACTCTAAACTAAGTTCCATTTCTTAAGAGCTTTCTCACTCAAAACCTATTTCTGACTTGAGCGCCATAGGGTTATCGCCGGACACCACGTCCGGCCACCCCTGACCTTTGTTTTCTCTATGCAGGCTATTCTAACTCGACTAAAGTGATCTATATCCAGCTGTGTGACCAATCTACAAGCATCATTTGGCGTTGTCTGTGGGAAATGATATAGAAGTTCCTTCCCAGAACATTTCAAAGCCTGTACAATAGTTAAAGCTCTCATAATGGAACAAACCCATGATGAAACCCACATAGTGGAAGATAGTCCTCCTCCTACTGATACAAACCCAGCAGCTAACACACCTCCAACACACCAAAATTCAGCAGCAGTTTTGGCTAATCTAGCTGCTTCCTTGCAAACCCTCCAAAGTTTCATGGGATAACCTCAGATACCAAGTCCTTCCACACCAGCTTCACAACCCATATAGCCTCAAGCAACTCCATATTTGGTAGCCGCATTGCAAAACCTGATTACCAACCTTGTTCCCTTACTTCCACCACTTCAAGTGAGTCAAAGACCTAACCCACCACCTGGGGTTGATAACAACTCTCCTGTGGTGAACCGAAGATTGAATGTCAATGCCCCCGTTGACGCAGCAGGAGCCTTACCAAATAGGCCCGCAGGAGAAAGGGACAAGAGCAAATCAGTGCTAGAAGCGCCAGTCAGGGAAGAAAGGGTTGAAGAAAGGAGTGGAAGATGACAAGTGGATGAGAGAGAGGCAGCAGGAGACATGTTTGCTACTAGTAAAAGAGAGGAGGATCTTAGAAGCTGGTCCCATAGGAGTTTAGAGCAAAGACACAAACATGCAAGTAAGCATGGAAACCCCAGGAGAGAAGATCAAGAGGTCTCAAGCCACCATGGGTCTAGAGTGATGCTTAGAGAAGAGGTTAGGAGATACATAGAGGAAATGGCAAGCCCCAAGCCAGATCAAAGGAGAAACTTTTCTCTTCACCTCAGATCTCCATTTTACAGGAGCATATAAGAGTTTTCAGATGCCTGAAAAATTCAAGCAGCCTCAGATAGACAAGTATGATGGCAGCCAAGATCCTAAAGCACATGTATTAGAATACAAATACTTGGTGGAGTTGCAAACCACCAGAGACAAGGCACTTTGCCGGGCTTTTAGAGGTACCTTAGGAGGGGCCGCGGTGAAATGGTCTGATAGTCTGCCAGAGGGCAGCATAGATTCATTTTGGAGTCTAGTGAACTTTTTCGTCAAGAGATTTTCAGCTTGCATCCCCATACCAACACTAACCTGAGCCTTAGAGCAGGTTGAACGGGGTTTGGACGAGTTACTCAAAGACTTCATTGCTCATTTTAATAGAGAGACACTAAAGGTGACAGATATCGACAAACCTCGAGCAATCGAAGCCTTGCAGAAGTGCATTAACCATCAAGATTACTTCAAAGCTTTGGTCCAGAGTTCACCCAAGACCTTAAATAAAGCCATGGCAATTGCAGAAGAATATATTAAGCAAGATGATGCTTTCAGGGAGAGCAGGGTTTTCAAGAGAAGAAAGCCAGAAAAAGGAAGCTCGTCCCAGAAGAAAGCTAAGAGAGAGGAGTTAGCAACAAAGGGTGGAGAATCCCTAACAGCCAAATCCCCAGCCGAGGCATATCAAACCACTTAGAAGGGAAAGGTTCGATCCCTCCAAACACACACTACTGAATGCCAAACTCGAGGTGGTCTTGTAGCCTTCTAGGACAAAGATATTTGGAAGAGGCCCAGGCCCATTATGAAGGATCCAACCAAGCGAGATAGATCCTTGTGGTGTAAATTTCACAACACTCATGGACATACCACCGACAATTGTCACTCCCTCCTGGAGAAGATTGAAAGGCTCATAAAACAGGGATATCTCAGGAACTACATTAAGAGGACTGATCAAGCAAGGACAGTGAACCCATCACAAGCAGTACCAATTTAAGATGGAGTGGCTAGAGATATTCTATGCCTCATAG